>VCRD01003855.1:13212-40169 GCA_006783055.1 Trinorchestia longiramus
CAACAATTGGGAAACTGACATCTCTTTTAGCAGTGAAAAGGCTGGGCAAGTGGACTGTCAACTGTTCTCAACCTGTTTCCCAGATGCAGTCAGGGGGAGTTATCAAGGGAATACATCTAAGTGTAAATGTGGAAGATATCAAGACATCTGCAGATTGTGGAAGCAGTGAATTGCTTTCTGTAACTCGCCTACCCCGGTACAGTGGAGGTATAAAAGAAGAGTCATCAGCAGTCAAGTTAGGCTTTGCAGGAACTCAATGTCCTTCACACATATATGTGGGATTTACCAGATATGCAGTATTCCCTTTCAATGCTCCACCTCGCCGCTGTTACTGCTGCCAACGGCTGGGACACGTAGCAGTGAATTGCAATTCACCTCTTCGCTGTCTGGTGTGCTCTGGCCCACATACAAAGGATGAGTACACTGCTGAACCAGGACAGGAGAAATGTGCTAACTGCCATCAGACTCACACAGCAGGCTCTAAAGAATATCCAGCTATCAGAAATGCAGCAGCTCTACAGAAGCTGCAGCGCTCTGGAGTGGGTTTTGAAGCAGCCAAACACAAGGTGATGAAAACACAGACTGAACTTGCCACTAAAGCACCATTTATGAAAAAACAAAACTTGACAGTTCCAAAAGTTAGCTCGAACATCATGGGATCACAACACAGTATTCAAGAGAATCAGCAAGAAAATCAGAATGACCTAACTATCCAAGAAGTCATGGTAGATTTTCACCAGTCAGGTGGATCCTACCTATGTTCAGATGCAGAAGCTCTCCCGTCAACAGCCTCCAGCAGCCCACTCTACAGCTCTCTAGTTCAGGGCTTGGTTGACCTGCCATCCACAAGCGAGCATTTTCAACTGAGTGGTGTTCAAGAGAGGACCCCCAGCAATAATATTACTCAGCCAGCAAAGAAACCTTCCCCACAAATGACAACAGGTACAGAATGTGCTGAAATTTTATCAAAGAGTGTAGCATCTTTGGGTAAAAAATTGGAGCACCAAATGAAGGAGATGGGATCTAGTGTGATACAGAGGTTAAGCTTGGAACTAAAAAACAAAATGGAATCAGTGATTACAGAAGTTTCCCACACAATACTCAGTAAAGTTTCCTCCTTACTTAGTGAGCTAATTCTAGCCAACATGCAAAAAGAACAACCACCCCAGCGCCAGTTGCTGTTGGCAGGTATGATTCGCAACCATTTTGGAACTGAGTACTCAGAACCAATAATTACTAGTTGCAGAAACCAGGAGAACAAATCCCCAAGTAAGAACATGGCAATATCACAATGTAAGGATTCAGCACTAGAGGCAAGACTCTCTCAAGCTACACCTGCAAGGACCCAGAGGCATACACCAGGGAAAATAAAGCGGACGTCAATGCCAAAGCCCACAAGGGCCAAGACAAGACAGCAAGAAACAAAATCCAACCAGCAGTGCAATACCCTAATGTAATGGCTACCTATTCCATTAATCAATATTTGACCAGAAAACAAAATGAAGCAAGAGAGATGGCTGTCATTCAGTTTAATTGCAATGGGATTTCCTCTAAATTATCAGAATTAAAATTACACATTTATGCAACTAAACCAGAAGTTGTGTGTCTGTGTGAGACATGGCTCACAGATACAGCACCAAAACCCAACTTTGTAGGATATGTGGCAACTTGGTGTCCACGAGTAGGTGGAGTGAGAGGAGGAGGCCTAGCCATATTGGTGAGGCTGGATATTCCATTTCACCATTTAAGACTGGAGCCATTTGATGGGAACCTGGAGCTGCAGGGAGTAACCTTGAACACAGCCTCAGGCCTCATGGACATCATAAATGTGTATAATCCTAATCAACCCTTCTCACTTTCAGAACTCAAACATTACCTACAACAGCTAAACTACACATTCCTTTTTCTTGGGGACTTTAATGCACATTCACCTCTCTGGGATGAACGATCCCGAACTA
Source organism: Trinorchestia longiramus (assembly GCA_006783055.1). Lineage (NCBI taxonomy): Eukaryota > Metazoa > Arthropoda > Malacostraca > Amphipoda > Talitridae > Trinorchestia > Trinorchestia longiramus. Next base: position 15,171 of record VCRD01003855.1, read on the forward strand.
ATTCTGCAGGTCGAGCCTTGGAAGAGACGCTGGATACCTTTCCAGTAGGTATAATAAATAATGATTCCACCACCTACATAGACAGAAGAGTGGGAACAACATCAACACTGGACTTATTTTTTGCTACTCATAACTTCGTGCGGACCAGAGAAGTGAGAACTGGGGCAGATCTTGGAAGCGACGACTTATCAGTGTGCTGTACCTTGGGAGTAGTTTCAGTGAGGCATTGGAAACTTGGAGCTGCGGACTGGACAAAGTGGACCTCACACTTGAATGCTCACACAAACCAAACGCATGTTGGCCCGTGCAATGCTATTATGGGCAACGACTTCCTACTGGGTGCCATAAACTCTGCTGCAGAAAAGTCTGTACCCATGTCAACTGGCAGAACTGGAATCTCCAGAGCTACTCCCTGGTGGGATGCAGCCTGCTCAAAAGCAGTAGCTCAGCGCAGACGTGCTAAGGGGCAACTTCTTCGCTGTCCTTCACAAGAAAACCTGATAAGATACAAGCGCCTTGAAGCGGTAGCAAAGAGAACCATCCTACTCAAAAAACGAAATAGTTTTGCCCAGTATGTGGGTGCTCTCACTTGTTCTACTCCCAGCGGAGCAGTCTGGCGGTGCATCCAAAACATCAGTGGGAGGGCAAGCATGCCAAACTATCCAGTTGGAGGGCCACATGCAACAGCATTAGAAAAAGCAAAGATATTTTCCGAGCACTTCAGGAGACATAGTCCGACCACAGCTACCACGGGAAGTGACGAGAGCTTTCGGGTCAATAATGCCAACTACTTTGAGACAGAAGAGTCAAGGGAAGTCCCATGTCTTACCATGGAAGAATTGAATTCTTCTCTGTCAGCACTTAAAAATAAAGCTCCTGGACAGGATGGAGTGTATGATAAATTTTTGCAGAAGTTGCCCCTACACTGGAAAAAGGAACTGCTATGTGTTTATAACACAAGCCTGTATATTGGGTGTGTCCGTCCAGGATGGAAATGGGGAATATGGCTCCCAATTCTGAAACCTGAAAAGGACCCAGATCAAGTTTCCTCCTATAGACCTATATGCCTGCTCTCGTGCATTGGTAAGCTAATGGAACGTATGATCCAGAGAAGATTAGAGTATTGGGTGGAAACTAATAACCTGTTGCTTGGGGAGCAAGCAGGATTTCGGGGGGGAAAGAGCACAGTAGACTCTTTACTCATTGCTAAAGACTTGATCGCCCATACCTTCTCCAGGAAGCAAATATGCGTGGCAGTATACTTGGACTTAGATGGTGCTTATAACAGTGTATGGCATGAAGGAATAATCTACAAGCTGATAGCATCAGGGTTGGAAAAAACTTACGTGAAGTGGCTCAAAAACTATTTGACGGGGCGAACCGCTTCTGTGTGTTTGGGGGCTGTGCAATCAGAAGGTGTGCCTATCACATGGGGACTATCACAGGGAGCAGTTCTTAGCCCACTGCTTTTCAACATCATGTTGTCAGACCTGCCAGTTGCTGATGGAGTACAACTAATCATATTTGCCGATGATATCACCATACTCTCAAAAGGAGACTCTCTAACAGAAGTGAGAGCTTGCCTTGAAAGGTACTTGGACAGTCTAGCAGTATGGTTTAAAAAATGGAAACATAGTGAACCCAGCAAAATGTTCACAACAAATCTTCACCAAGAAACACAGCATACCTGATGTAATACTGCGACTGAACAATTCAGTGGTGCGAAACGTAACTTGCCAGAGGGTGTTGGGATTATCTTTGATGCCCCAAGACTCACGTTTGCAGCTCATATAGGAAATCTAGTGGGGGACCTTCGGAAAAGGTTACAAGTGCTGCGAGCCCTGTCAGCGGTACGCTGGGGTGCATCTCGCTTGCTTCTTTGACAAGACAAGACAGTTTGGACTTACCTTTGCTATGATGAGTCAATCAAACAGCTCTACAACAGCTTCTCGGAGTACTGGAGGCAGAACTGGTTCCAATTAATGGAGTCTACAGGTAAGGGCCGGTTTTTGGCCATTCACACTGAATCCCCAGCTACCCCAGTGAGAAGAGAGCACCCGTGCCGCTGGTTTGATTGTGCTATCAGCCGTCTTCGCCTGGGTCATGCGGGTTTTGCAGCTCATTTGCATCGTTTTCAGCTACTGGAGTCGCCTCTCTGCCGATGTGGACAGGTTGAGACAGAGGAACATTTTCTACTGAACTGTGACAACTACTCAGCACAGCGTCACCCACTGAAACGATTGCTTCAATGCCTTGGCCTGCAGTTCAATTTAAAGAATGTCCTCGGTGGTGGTAACTCCTCGCCTAGAGTGTAACTTCGCATCATAAGAGTCTTAGCCCAGTTCCTGTCCACTGTGGGAAGGCTGAAGGATCTCAAAAAATGAAAAGGAAATTGGACGGACTCCCTCGCTCTCCTGAACTAATACTGATGTGAGTTTTGTGAATTTTTACAGAGAGACTGAAACTGTGACAAGAACCTAAGAACCTCTTGCAGAGAAAGTGGAAACTTTGACAAGTACCTAAGAACCTTTTTACAGAGAAACTGAAATTTTGACAAGAACTGAGCTGCAATGCAGTTGCTGGAGTCCAGGCTGGTGGGCTGAGTATCACTACACTTGCCAGAAGCCTATTTGGAGCCTTTGATGGAGGGTTCCAGTTCTACCAACCAACCAACAGTGAACGGGGAGCTGTACCCTGTCTCCCTTACTGTTTGGCCTGTATGCAGAAGAATTAGCAGTACGCCTGAGAATGAGTGGTTTTGGACTGAAATTTGGAGAGGATAAACTGAGTTGTTTGCTGTATGCTGATGACATTGTTGTGGTTAGTGAATCAGAGCAGGAATTGCAAATGATGTTAGAGATTGTAAATGGATACAGTACAGATTTCAAGGTGAAATTTGGAGGAGATAAAAGTTAAGTCATGGTTATAAATGGTGATGAGACTGACAGAGATAGAGAGTGGAATATTGGAAAAGTTAAGATAGGTAGAACTAAGGAATATAAGTACCTTGGATGTATGTTGAGTGAAGATAGATGTGCAAGAGCAAAAGGTGAGGAAGTGGTAAAAGCTATGCAGTGGTGGGGAAGACTAAGGAGTGTGGCCAAAATAGAGCAAATAAGTATGAATGTGTCAGAGGAATTTGGAAGTATGTTGCAGTACCTAGCATAATGTTTGCCATGAATGTTATGGCATGGAATAGAGGAGACCTTGAAAAGTTGAAGGTGCTGCAGAATAGGGTAGGGCGTGTGGCATTAGGCGCTCCAAAAGGGACGGCGGCAGAAGCTCTTTGAGGGGATCTAGGGTGGAGTCTGTTTTCTGAAAGAATGGTAATGGCTGTGTTGAATTATAAGGTGAGAATTGAGTGAATGGAGAATAAAAGGTGAGTTAAACAAATCTTTGAATGGAATCTGATAGAAAGTCTGGGAGAAAATTTGCTGGGGGCATACAAGAAAACTGAAGATTTAGAAGACTGTTTGTGTTAGAATTGGAAGAACTATGGATGATTGGTTATTAAGAGGTCATGGAGGTAAAGAAATGGAGTGGGATTGCAATAAGTGGAAGAAAGAAATTTAAAAACTAACCAAAGAGTATGGCCTGAACAAATGGAAGCATAATATGAATGGGAAAACTACTTTAATTTGGTATGCCAGTAAGAATGTACCAAGGTTTGAAATGTTTTATGATGGAAGTTTTGGCAGCCAACTCTTGTTTACCGTCAGATGTAAGGCACTAAGTGTGAATAGACGTACATGGAGGGGGAATGAGGGGGATACAAGGTTATGTCTGTAGTGTAACAGAGGAGTAGAGGAAACAGTTGAACATCTGGTCTTGGAATGTAGTAAATATGAACATGAACGAGAGAGCCTCATGGATGTGGTTCATGAGCAGTGTGGAGAGAAAAAGTGGAATGCAAGGTGTGTTGAAGAGGACTCTGGTATGAGATATCTTCTCGGGCTGGATGAGGAATGTAACATGACTGTTGTGGATGCAATGAAAGATTTCTTAGTGCATGCATGGAATAAGCGACAGTGATGTTGAATAGTCACTCTTTTGCTATGTGACACAAACTGCTAAGCATGCGGTGCTGTTTATAACAAGCTGGATCTTCCAGTGATGCCCTCACTAGGCTGGTTCATTTGCATGGAATGACTCAGGGTGGCCCCAGAGGAATTACTTTAGACGACCCTTGCTCACAGGAGAAAAACTCTGGGAAGCCATCCTGTTGTATGTGTGTGTTATTAGAGGGAATTAAAGGCCGTTACAAAGGTCCCAGCCAAGCGCTGGCCCTCAAATCTAAGTCCAACTCAAGTAGTGTTAGAGGAGTGAAACAGGGCTGTACTCTATCTCCCTTACTGTTTGGCCTATTCTCTAAAGAGTTAACTGTCCGCCTGAGAATGAGTGGTTATGGACTATAAGTCGGAGAGGAGAAACTGAGTAGTTTACTGTACGCTGATGACATTGTGCTTAGTGAATCAGAGCAGGAATTGCAAACTTTGCTTGAGATTGTGGATACAGTACAGATTTCAAGGTGAAATTTGAAGGAGATAAAAGTAAAGTCATGGTCATAAATGGTGGTGAGACAGACAGAGATAGTGTGAAATACTGTAGAAGTTAAAATTGGCAGCACTTACTTTAAATTTAGGGTAAACTGTATTGGGGGTGTTGTTACAGCCTTTAATGTCATCTAAAACACACATACAACAGGGTGGCATCCCAGAGCATTTTGCCTGTGTGCCAGACTCATCTAAGAAAATTTTTCAAGAGTCACCCTATGTCATATATTGTTTATAACCTTAATGTTATATATTGTTTACTGGGAACTAATCTGTAATGATAGTAGTAGAAATGTTATTTTGTGTCAGAATTTCTCGATACTCTTATAAGTTATGTTTACCATCTCAAATTTTAATGATTGAATGTCTATGAATTCTAAAACTAGTAAAATAAATGAATATATTATTCCAACAGGTATATTTTTTTAGCAAATTTAAGTAAACATCAAAAGAAAATTATGGGAGACTTTTCTGTGTCACTGTTCTTATTTAAAAGCAGTATATTTGTCCTCACACTCAATTTGGTAAGTTCTCATCATTGCTGGTTGATTTCTGCTTATAAGTAGATTTTTATATCATGTAATGAGTCTAATTTTCCTCACAGTTGTAACAGTAACCATGTAATTATAGTTTTAAAGAAATTCATGCATCTCAAATGTGTTTGATGTATTGGCTGCTGAGCCTGTTTTTCTTGAATATTCTCTCAATGTCAATATTTTTATTAATTAAAAAGTTGATGCTCTGAAAATGAAAATAGTGTGTGAAAATTTGAGTGTGTTTAAAAAGTTAGTAATCTTATGAATTATTCCTTCTAGATCACACTTACATGTGTGGCAGAAAATTATAATTTACTTGGCATGTACACTCTCTCACAAATATAAATGAAAGCAACAGAAATGATAAAACAAGCTTCAAACACATTTGTGTGACATTGCCGAACATTAGTGTCGGGCATATGAGTATGACATGCCAGATGAGGAACATTAGTGTTGTGCATACGAGAATGACGACAGATGAGGAACATTAGTGTTGCACACAAGAGTATGACTAGAAACATTGGTGTCACTCATAAGAGTATCATGTGGCAGTTGAAATTGTAAGTAAAGAACATAGTAAAATAGTACAATCACACTATATACCAATCATTCAATGAATATTGCTTACTTCTAAAAATATGAAAAATAGTTTGTTGGAATTTGTTAATTTCTTGATGACAGTAAATTTAAATGTAATTCTCCAATGGTTTTACTTTAATTTATTTTTTTTATTTGATGACTCATTCAAGCCTAGGAGGAATTTCTGATTTTTCTATATGTGTTCATTTATAGTTATTTCTTTCAATTTTCTTGGAAAATTTAAAAAATTTGAAAAGTAATAAACAGAACTGAACAAATTAGGAAAACATCTCACATAAGTTGGACTGTCAAGAATGTGTGTACAGATGTGTTCATCTGATTACTAAGGATTAATGTATTTATATATTGTAGTCTGAGTTTCTTCACTGCACTGAAGTTAATTACAACTACAAATGCTTGTGTAATGCTAACTGCTGGGTTATGATGTAATAATGCTAGGTGTAAGGACATGATCTATTCTTATTAGTAGATTTATTCTGTTTTGTTTACAGGTGGAGGCTCATTACTGTGAGTTTGAGCTATGCTTCTCCGAGCAGTACTGCTGTGGTGACAACCTCTGTTGCGAGTATGTGTACAGCCTCTGGTATTTCTGGTGAGTAGTACATTCTGACTTGATTCTGCTTATTCTTTACACACTTTGCTTACATTGCAGGATTAGAGAAAGTTTATGTGCAGCTATGGCCACTAATTAATCTTCAGCATGTTTTCTTGCATAGGTAAAGACAACCTCCATCATTTGTTTTGTAGGAATTACATAGTAGATTATACATTCAATAGTGTAGTCTGTGTACTGCATCAAATGAGTGCAATTTTATATTTCGCACCAAATCATTCATGTATTCACTAGTTGTAATTGATAAAAACTAGTGGTGTTATTTAATATGCAAGCTTTGTAATAATTGTGTATAACCTTCGGCATTTCAAAATTTTGTTTGGAGAGGAGTTTAGAACACGCAAGTGACTATCAGCAACCCTAACTGTGGATGCTGTGTTGTTTGCTGAGGGTGAAGTTTGTATTGCTGGGGAGGGGGCTGTGCATGTCATAAGACTCTAGAAAGCTAAGCATTATTGATGTAGGCCTAGTAATCGATTTTGACAAGCTGAAGCAGAATTATTTATGAAGGTATAATTTTATGCTTATTGAGAGGATGCCCATGTTAGGGTAGTTGTTCAGTTAAGGAGAGTGGTTGTTAGTAATGCTCATTCTCCTTGCTTGTCTCTGTCCTTGCAATATTTGAGGTTTTGTGTTTTGTATTCTATCATATGAGGTGCTCCACAGGAGGGAAAATGTCACCAGCCAAAAATTTCATGTTCTGTGGTACTCAAATCTCACAACCAAGCTTGACTTTTTGGTCCCATCAGCTTTTGAGACCAAGGGCACATACATCTTAAACCAGGAATATAATAATAACAATAGTAATGACCTGTACACAATTATGTTATGGGAATGTATTGCAATTATTCAGAACTTCATTTTGGCATCTTTGCCCCTTGTAGCATGCAACCCCTCTTATATCAACAGTGACATAAGAAATTAATGATCATCTATGTGCCACAATGCCACATTACTAGGCTTATTTATAGTCCTAATAATCTGTCTACATTGAAGACTAATTTATGAGCTTGTCACTGATGGATGGTTATACTGTACTTCCTCTGTCAATGCTCTTGTAAGTGCAGCCATTCAGCTACGCTGCTCAGGAGAGGTGTACTCAGAGAAACTTGATATATTGCTCTTGGACATCTGGAACTACCCACAACTGATTCAGCATTATTTTGAGAAAGGAAGTTGGGATCTTGTGGGATAGTTTTATTGTCTGTTTTGTCTTGATGTATTGTATGAACTCCAGTAGCATAGTGAGGAGCATCCCTTCCTGTGATGGAGACAAGTATTTGAGTGTTTGCTGAGGAGCCAAACCTCTGCAGGAATGGGAGGGTTGAGTGTAGGGTCAAAACCCCTACCTTATCAAAAAAGTCCAACTGCTAACTACAGTGAAAATGAATTTACATGTCCTGTGTTCAGTGTAGTTTGAGTGTTTATGGGTTTGATTTTGTAGTCATATTTTTCTTACTTTGTTGTTGTGGACTTAGTTTTGTAGTCAGGTTATCTTAATTCATTATTGTGATCTTAATCTTTAATCTTGATATTAATGTTTATTTTATTTGGTAAAAGTTTTGCATTAAATTTGTATCAATTTCAGGTTGTTGGCTAGTTTTTATTTGGGTAATCATTATTTCGTGTTCTTTGTTTAGCTGTGTTAGTTTTATGTTAGCATCCATCTCGGTCCAGCCTTTCATAGATTGACCTTAGTTGATCTCTTTGACTTGTCACTTTCTCATGAAAATAGCCACGTCATTCCAGCAACCTCATACTCAAGTGCTCTTAATCTTGTTTGAGTCTTCATAGCTCATGTATTTGTAGAAAGTGTTTCTTCGATGGTTTTAGTATTATATGTACATTGGAGTGTCATGGGCCTCCTGTAAAATCAGACATCTAATTAATAGGATAGTTTAATGAGCTTTTAACATGAACTGTGTATCCATTTGAAGGGTTGGCATAGTGTTTGCGGTGCTGCTGGTGTCCGCGTGTGTAGGTTTGTTCCGCTACCACTGGCGCCACAGGAGAGCTGACTGCAGCATACTCTCAGCTCACTCCTCTGAAGCTGCAACTTCCTACTCAGGGCAGCCTAGTCTGGCTGCTGGTGTGTCGAAACCTCTGTCTGCACATTCTCAGTACCATTACCAGGTAATGTGAAGTGTGCTCCGAATGTTTCTTCAATATGCTTTTGCTTTGTTTCAAATAGCAAAGCAAATTATCAATTTAAGAAATTTATTTTGCGTTTCAAAATTAATTTGATCAGGCGAAACTTAACAAGACATTCAAGGAATGTACACATGTACAAACTTATTTCAGAAATGATGGATTATTATTTCGAATTTTTTTATTATTATATTTTAGAAAGTGAGCAGTGACTGATTGTGCTATTTGAAGGACAGAATTTTAATTTGTGTCATCAATGCTAGTTGAAGAAATAAAATATTGAATTGCAAGAAGATAAGCTACCATATTAAATGGAATTAAGGAAAAGCTCTTGAAGACAATGCCTTATCTATTCAAAACCTCACTTATAATTGTTTCTAAATAAAATTTTAAGCTTCTGTGCCCACATTTGTCACAGTTTGCATGTGTAAATGTTCAGTGGATGCTCATTCGCAGTATAATAAGAGCTGTCAATTTCAGAATAGTCGAGAAATTATACTTGCTCAAGGTAGTAGGGTAGTGTTTCTAACTCTTTTAGACTGCCAAAACAATGTATTGTTTTCCAATATACATAAACATCACATTTTTGTTCTATTACAGTATGAATATGTCGGAGTGACTGAGCGGTTAAATCATTTGTGATTAGAACTCTTTTCAGAGAACTCATTACTAAACTTCAAATTATCATTTCAGATCATGACTGACACCTAAAGTAAAGGGTAAGTGCTGGGTTCCCACTTCCGTTGCTGTGGTAATGAACTGAAAGTATTCATCATTGCATCGTTGAGGTATTTGCTAACAAAGATTCTTCAAGATTCTAGATTCATGTCTCGTGCTTCGCTCGATCAGTTCACTATCTGCATTTCTAAGAGAGCTGTTTGAGCTTATGGTCTTGTCTTCAGTTGCCGTCAGGGATATTTCATGGCGATGAGAGTAGGCATGGCGGGACAATGTTTATCAGGGCAAGAGATTACGAAATAAAATGTCTTCACCACTTCGATCGTGTGTCTCTTCCATTACTACAATTCATCCTTTCCACTGCTACAACTCGTCTCTTCCACTGCTACAACTCGTCTCTTCCACTGCTACAACTCGTCTCTTCCACTGCTACAACTCGTCTCTTCCACTGCTACAACTGGCTATGCACTGACATCAGCAGCATGGAAATTTCTTGTAACCTCTATCACCCCTTTTAAATAGATCGTCTGTACTGAACTAAGAATCTTTAGGCTTCAGGTACGGTAATATCAGTATTTTCATGTTTTAACATCTATCAAAAGAATTTAATTGTTTCAAGTTCTAATGAATAAAACCTCTTCTTACTTGCCATAAACACGCGTATTGAACGTGCTTATTACAAGCCATAGTTGAACTATACATTAAATATTGCTCGACTATCACTGCATCTTTAGCATTTAATGTACAGCCGTAATCTTCGGTGCCCTGCTCCTTACTTGCCTGCTCACTGTGGCTCTACAAGGTGCGGCTTGTGTGCATCTTCTCTGAAATATTCAATCATTCCATTCGGTTTTAAGGGCTGAAACAATTTGCAAAAGTGTGCAAATGGAGTCGTAAGTGTAGTGCAGAGTTGTATATTTTATCCGTAGATATGAACTGACGTTACTTCCGAGACTTGCCTAGTTTTTAGTTACTGAAGCCCCGTTTCCTTCACACGCGTGGAAATTTGAAGTAACAACTCAAAGGTTTCCGAAAAAATACCGCCTCCCCGTATTTTAAAATTGGTAAACAGTATTTATTACAATAATTAACTTTAAGGTATGCGTACAATTTTCATTCTTTCGCTCCATTGGCCAATGATTTTAGTGGAAATGAGTTGGTGAGGCAAATCTTCTGATAGAGAGGTATCTACGAGTCTTCATATTTACTGATTATTAAAGTTTAAATAACGCTCTTCCATGAGTTCTGTTGCTATTTGTGCTCAGTGTTCTACAGCTTCCGAGACTTTGTTTTCCATTCTTGTCTTTCAAATGGTGTGTCCAGCTTCGTATTTCAGTTGTGAGAATGCGGAGAATTAATGTACTTTGTAACAGTGAGTGCTTGTAACTGCATACTCGTGAATGAGCTGTTGTGAACAGATTTATTTTGTCATCTTGATCGCCACATACTGGGTGCGGATCATGAAAAATTCTTCCAAATTTTAAGTTTTTGAATTAGATTTAAGTAACCATTCCTTAGCTTGTAAAACTGTGCTATGACGAAATTTCAGTTACACCGCAACAGGAAACGTGGATCTTTGGAGTCGGCAAGTATGTATAATTACTTGCCGGCTTGTTGCTTACAATCAACAATTTTTTTTTCGAAAAGTTCAGGAAGTCCAACTATTTAAATAAGCACGCGCGGCTGAGGGCTGTAGCGCAGAGTGACAGCTCAGGAAGAGGTTTGGTTGTCCTCCTGGCTCTAGTCAAGTCTTGTTAAGTCATAAAGTGTTTGCTTATGAAGACATTTTCTAGCGGCTGTGGCAGTTTTTTGTATGACAAGAGTCAATGCTTTGATAATTATTTCGAGTCACATGAAATTGCTCCTTACTTTCCTCCCAAGAATTACAAGTGCCTTGTGGAATGTCATTAACGCCTTTTTTTCTTGTGTTTGTTAGCAATGTTCCCTTTTTCGTTCGTTATCATACCAATGATAGTTTTACCAAAGCTTTTATCATTACTCTGAATCATTACTATGTCACCGTAAAGGTGTGATGAGACCACGTGGAATCCAACCCTCTGAACGTGTTTGAGCATCAATGGGACGCTGAGATCTTGAGATGATGAGTCAGGTTGCATTGCATATTTAGCGCAACTCACAGGCGTCCTGTGCAACCTACATCAAATTCAGCAGCCCTGGTCTGTAAAATTCGTGGCGGGATTAGGTTTGGTAAGTTGGCCTTAAGATTTCTTTTAATCTTTTATTTTTGAAGGCGATCGATGAATTTTTTCGGCGACCTCGTACTTGAGTGCAATAACTTGTATTTTCATCTTTTTATTTAGTGCTGCCTGTAAACAATTGCGTGTCTCTTCTGCTAGAGTTAGCTGTTCCGTAGGTCACCTAAAATGAAGAGTTGGTCCAGTACACTGATAGAGGAGGACTCAAAAAACGTCCATCATTCGATAGGTTTCATTTCTTACTTTTTTGTTGTGATTCAATGAAACTTCAGTTTTAACTACTTTATTGTGTCGATAATATATTAAAACATGATAGTCTTTATCCTTGTTTTTATTCTAGAGCATGTGATCCAGATGTCATCCATTTAGCTTTGTGCGTTTGTTGAAGTGGAATTCTTCAAGACATCCTTACTGACACACCAAGAATGGCTCTTATCTCCTTACTGATGTTCTTCTTGAGTTCAGTGATGTTTCTGGGTTTCCATTCGTATACTCGGTCCTTCAGACGGTCCCAAACAAAGAAATCTGGTGGGTCCAGGTCTGGGATGTTAGGTTCTCACTCGAAATCAGTCTCGAGACTTGTCCACACAGCCTCCAAAGTTCTTCAGCCAATTCTGGGACAGGTTGTAGGTGCGAGAGCTTGCTCCATTTTGCTGGAACCATAACTCTCTTATAAGCGACAGATGAAAGGTCTGTAGCTTAATATTTGTTTTGAGGACCTCATCATATCTTTCTTTAGTGACTGAGCCTGTCGTGCGTGATTCCTCGAGGAAGACTTTTCTACTGATGCCTCTGAATGAGATTGCAGTAGGGGAGTGTAGGAACTTGGCGACTGTGGCATTAGATCTTGAGGTTCTCCAGAAAACATTTGCCATGGAGTTCACCTTTTTTATAATGGATATTGACGTCATCTAAAGTCTGAAGAAAGTTCTAGTAATTTGGAGTCTCGTAAATCTTTCCCAGTAGTGACTGCCATAGCCCTTCTCTGCTGGTTGTCTCAGTGTGTGACGTTCAGTTTCACCTGTATTCGGCGTTTGCTATCTCTCCCTTGCCTCTGCGCTTTAAGAAAGAGAAGGCAAAGTGTGAAACTATGCTTCTATCTGGGTTATTGTGAAAAAAATTCGACTCAAATCTACTCAAATTGGAACCGTACCCACACTATGAAGCTTTTTGATAGTGTGTCAAGCTTTTATGTTAGTATTTGCGAAGAATGTTTTGTAGTGACATGTTACTCCGACAATGTGCTCTATTATGTCGCTTGGGACTGAGACGGCTTTCTACAGAGTGACTCAAAACAGCCGAAATTTTATTGGTATCTTGAATACAAATTGCTTGCATAAGATAGATGTTCTGTTTGTTATTGCATAGATGATTGCTTTGGTGTTCTAGATGCCAATAAATAATAACCGTACACTTTTGGTGAACTTGGTTTAGATGACACTGTTCATTTTTCTCGTCGGTACGTATGATAGGTGTGCTGTAGAGCACACAATGCTTGACCAGAAGATGTGCAAACGAGAGAAACTGTTTCTCAAATCGTAGTTTATAATTCTAGCTATTGAAGTTTAGGCATATGACAGCGTCAATTAGAACAATAGGCGCTCTCATTGGGTATAGTTTTTAATTTTTATCTCTTGCTTTATTTTACCTTTATTAATTCTTGTATGTATCAATGAAATTTAATTTTTAGTTAGCATTCCGTTTTTAACATTTTACCCGTAGAATTCAATAAGATGAGGTGTAGAATTCGCGTGTTGGTTAGTGGAGCACGTCGGAACAACACGACCGCATGCAGATTTTGCTGCGGTTGTCGTGATTCTGTCAAGTTGTTTCCTCAGTAATCTGCTCTTGCATCTTCTAGTCACTTCACCTACTGACGGGAGAAGCGCCTACCCTTAAATTATCTACCAGTGCGTTCACTCATATTTAATTAAACACTTTCTCGTGCTTGAGAACTGTGCCATGGTCGCGGTATGGAATCTAGAGGTGGTGGAACGGATCAGCACGGATGTCAAACGTCACACCTCTCATACTTGTAATATAACTGAGAAGTGCTTCATTACATGCCTTGGTCTGCTTGTTCTTTGTAATTTAAGAAATTTAACAATAAAGTCATTTTTCTATGATTCGTGTCGCAATGTGGCTTTCACCAAGTCAGGTAAGAAAGTGGTGATAATTGTTAAACTGTTAATCACACAGAAGAGCACACTTCCGTTGTACACTTCTAGTAACATCAATTATTATTGCACTACTTGAATTGTGCCCTTGTGTAGACCAGACCCTGCTAGGGGTGAGACCCTGCAATAGATAAAATACGACGACTTTGGACTTTGATTTTAGCTCCATTACTCCACTTGGTAAAATAACGCTTTGGGGCCACGGATTTATATTGGTCATGATGTGTCGTCATTATCGAGTGTATTTTTTTAACTCCGACCGACAATTAACTAAGCTCATACGTGAAGTAAACTGAAGCTGTAAGGTAAACTCAATAGCAATATTATGCTGTCCTCCACAGTCTTCACTATCAAAACAAAACCATTTCGTTTGTCCGACCTCCATTGATGAAAACAAGGCTGTGTTGTGTTCAGCTACACTCAACACGCCTGAGGAACTGGTGTGTTATGCAGCGTGTGTGTAGTAGATGATATATATCTCTCATACGCGCCCTCACATTTGTGCGTCTTGTTGCTGGGTGAGTTATGGGCAACTGATTTGTTGTTCCTGACGCTCCTCTCGAGTGGGTAGGTGGGATTGTTCCTAACGCTACTCTCGAGTGGGATTGTTCCTGACGCTACTCTCGAATGGGTTGGTGGGATTGTTGTCCATGACGCTCCTCTCGAATGGGTAGGTGGGATTGTTCCCGACTCTTCTAGAGTGGGTAAGTTAGTTTGCGGAACTGCATGCTACCACAGAATGTCCTGCTTGGGTCCTTGTTGTAGTTGTCGACTAGTGGAAGTGTCGTGGGCTTCAGATTCAGCACTGCTTTTTCTATCTGTTGGTATAAGTTGACGCTGATGAATGCCTTATCATTTTCTGTGTTCTCCGTGTCGTGTAGGCTGCTAACTGCTTATTGCAGCGACTACTACGTGAAAAGCAGCGACTATCACCAGCTTGGTCGACTGGTGAGCGAACTCGCTTGCGATGCGAGGAGACCCGGGTTCGAGGTCCGATGCCGCGGTGGTTAGTTTGTCTATGACCATCGCATGGCTAGAATTACGGTATGGGATTTGGGTACAAACCCAAAAATGGGCCAAAAGGCTCGTTCCTATCGTCTCATTCTATTCTAAAAGCAATCGCTGTCGATGATCGTTTCATTTTCTGGATTCATTATCTTTATTGACTTGTGTGGGAGCGGAAATAAGAATGTGTTGCCAGAGGTAACTTTTAGTGCTTCTATATTGGGATTGTAGTGGATTTTATTTTATTAGACATTGATTAAGTCATAAACTACTATCTTCTCCTTGGTTTATTTTTCAAATCACCGTTCAGATGAGCCCGGTTTCAGTGATGACTTCTGTTGGTGGTGCGCGAGAGCTTACTTTACTGAAAGCTTTATCAGCGTTCTTTGAGTCTTGTGTTCTAATGCAATAGAAAAGTAGCTATGGATAGAAAGAGCATTTCTTACGAATTTCGTTTATGCATGTTTCTGCCATCTACTTCTACTTCTCTTATCCCTTAATTTTGGTAGTCTTCCGAAGAGTATATTCTACTACTACCGCATCATTACATATAATCTCTCTAGTAACCTTTACGTAAGGGAATCATAATGGCTTTGTAAGTAGCAACTAGGTCGTCTCATTTAAGTAAACTATCATTTTTAAATTTGTTTCCATATCATGACTGGAAATTACATCGGTACTGGCCGGTTTACTCTTGCAACAACGAAAGTTGAAATTCTCTCGTCACCAAGAGGATGTAATTTTTTTTAAAAGGTTTGTACTTCCGTGAGCAAAGCGATCTCTGAAACGTCCCAGTCTCTTCCGTTGCGTTATACGATTAGTGTCGAGATGACATAGAATTGGTCACTTGAGCAACATGGAATTAGTTGGTCGCTCTACATATTCAATTTCTTTTCTCCCATCAATCATCGATTGATGAAATTTTCCTGGTGCAGATTTTTTCATTGACAGTATATTGTAATCAGTGATTGACGCTGCTGTATGATTCCCTTGAAGGCGGTACTCGGTGCTCTGCTGTATTAGCTCGCCTTGTCAGCAATATTTAATTAAACTTCCCACTAATTCCGACCCTTCACACCAAAACTGAGCCACGAGCTCACTGGTATCATCAGTTACTAAAAGTAGGTCATTCGTGTCATTTGAATGAAGTTCTCGTTTGCAGGATTGAAATATTAAAACGGGGTCATAGGGTCCTAATTTGGATATTCTGTATATCAAAGTCTACGTTTGCCCATTATGCATGGGAGCCTTTTTAGTTTACTTAACCCTTTCACCTGGAGTATAAAATGTTTGCTACATCATTGTGTCATCCGGGGTGAACGGATTAACTGGACTCAAACTCATAGCATCGTACGCTATAAAGATCAAAGTTCTTACTTAACTCGTAAGTAAAATATCACCAGACTTAGACTTAAACTTAGATTTGATGGCCAGCGTTTGGCTGGGGCCTTCGTAACGGCCTTTAATTCCCTCTAATACACACATACAACAGGATGGCTTCCCAGAGTTTTTCTCCTGTGAGCCAGGGTCGTCTAAAGTAATTCCTCTGAGGCCACCCTGAGTCATTCAATGTAAATGAACCAGCCAAGTGAGGGCATCACTGGAAGATCCAGCTTGTCATAAACAGCCCTGCATGCTTAGCAGGTAGTCACATTGAAAAAATGACTATTCAATATCACTGTAGCTTATTCCATGCATGCACTAAGAAATCTTTCATTGCATCCACAACAATCATGTTACATTCCTCATCCAGCCCGAGAAGATATCTCATACCAGAGTCCTAAACACACCTTGCATTCCACTTGTTTTCTCCACACTGCTCATGGACTACATCCATGAAGCTCTCTCGCTCATGTTCATATTCACTACATTCCAAGACCAGATGTTTAACTGTTTTCTCTACTCCTCTGTTACACTACAGACATAACCTTGTATTCCCCTCATTTCACCTCCATGTACGCCTATTCACACTTAATGCCTTACATCTGACGGCAAACAAGAGTTGGCTGCCCAAACTTCCATCATAAAACCTTTCAAACCTTGATACATTCTTACTGGCATACCAAATTAAAGTAGTTTTCCCATTCATACTATGCTTCCATTTGTTCAGGCCATACTCTTTTGTTAGTTTTTCAATTTCTTTCTTCCACTTATTGTAATCCCACTCCATTCCTTTACCTCCATGACCTCTCAATAACCAATCGTCCATAGTTCTTCCAATTCTAACACACACTGTCTTCTGAATATTCAGTTTTCTTGTACGCCCCCAGCAAATTTTGTCCCAAAGACTTCACTCAGATTCCATTCAAAGATTCGTTTAACCCACCTTTTATTCTGCATTCGCACCAATCAATCCGATCTTTCGAAAACATAAGTTCTATAGCATGACCTGCTACCCCTCTTAAAGCTTATAAAATTACTAATATTAAAATAACCTTTATTTTTAGTAATAAAAATAAGACTAAAATTCGGGTGATTTTTACGAACTCTTTACAATTAAAACGTGCATATTTAGTGCACATTACAATAATAATATTAATATTAAGAGCGTTAGCCAGAAAGTAATTCACAATCAAAACTATAGTCTGGCAACATCCTCACGCTCGTAACTAGACGTAGCTCTCCAGCCACGCCATTCGTGAACTTCAACATGTGACGTTAGGTTAAAATTCCCTGAATTTGGGGGACCGTCTGCCACACACTCACAGTGCACTCACTGTGCACCGACTGTGCATCACTGCCACTATTCAGCCACAGTTGCTACAGCTCCGGACTGGCCACTCTTACCTGAAGCTGAACTGGCCTAACTTTGATCTGGACGCTCTGGACTGGCTCAAGAATCCCAAGAAGTTCCAAGCTATTTCTCATGCCAATTTCATGGAAATACAAGCTGAGTTCCTGTTGACGAGTTCCTTTATTTCCTTTGAGTAAGGTCACACGGGCAGTTAGTTAAGATTTTTGTAAAGTGTTGGTAACTTTAAAAATACACCCAACCACCAACAACCCACAAAACTTTACATTGGTGACATACCAGAGTGACCAAAATTTTTAAAGAAATCTGCCTGTGCCCTTGCTTGAGGTTAATTTTGGAACTTGTGCAATTCTTAACTGTGTAAGGGTAGATCTGCATGAGTAGTATTTGGATAGGGATTTCAGTAGGCATTTCACAATTTTATCAAGTGGCTAATCATTTCTCTTACAGTGAGTAGGTGGTAAAATTGGTAGAATGTCGTAGAAAATTTAAATTTGCTATTTGAGGGTAAATAATTTTACCTCAACCCTCTATAAAAATTTTTTTTACTATCATTAATTTAATTTACTAAAAAAAATCTTAGCAAATTTTTAAGATGGAGCACTACTCAATTGTACCTAAAGTGCCATCTCAACCTCTCAATGTATTAGTTGCAAATATTTTGCTTAATGGATTGAGAGCCATCAATTACCAACATCTTCAACCCTATATTATATGTACTATTTCAAGTAAATGAACGGGTATTGGGAATAATAATCTGTAACTGCTACTGGGACGCCTATAGTTGAATTTAGATTTAAAAACCGGCATCTGTTTCTTAATGCTTGCAATTAAACATTTAAGGGTCATAATTTTTCGTAGCTGCCGTAATCAATCTATTATAAAGCAGTTAATTACGATGTTATATCACATTCAAAGTTCTAGCGAACACTGTGTTTAATTACTGATGTTGTGTTGGGGCATCCCTGCGCACAGACGTCAAGGTTTACGTGCAACTTTGCTACGATTGTCGGGCTGATAAACTAGTCATTAAAAATCGTGCAAACTACAGACTTACCTCCTCAATGGACAAAAAAAATATTCGACTTAGTGCATTCTTTGTGAGTTCATTGCCTCTATCGCGAGGACAACTTATACGCTCACTCTTATTCCTAGCTCTATACGCTGAGTCGCTGTCCATCTCCATTCCCTCAAATACTGTAGTACGTGCCTTTGTCTGCTCATGGATGACCTGGATATCACATTCAGTTATGTACCACACGTGACCGTGTCGCTGAATTTACTTAAATCTATAACATCGCTATTTTTCTAGGATGTTCAATATTAGCTCAACTGCTTTTCAGTCACGCTCATACGGCTCTATCGATCGGGCTCACGATATTTAAAAGTGTCCCTATTACTCCTCGATAACCGTCAGTGTTAACTTTATAAATCTACGGTATAGTTAAGCCCCATATAAAAAAACCTACATATTTCTCCGTTACAGATATTACGTAACGGATAGATCTTTCGATCTCGAACAAGGGAGGTAATGTAGCATGACCTGCTACCCCTCTTAAAGCTTATAAAATTACAAATATTAAAATAACCTTTATTTTTAGTGATAAAAATAAGACTAAAATTCGGGTGATTTTTACGAACTCTTTACAATTAAAACGTGCATATTTAGTGCACATTACAATAATAATATTAATATTAAGAGCGTTAGCCAGAAAGTAATTCACAATCAAAACTATAGTCTGGCAACATCCTCACGCTCGTAACTAGACGTAGCTCTCCAGCCACGCCATTCGTGAACTTCAACATGTGACGTTAGGTTAAAATTCCCTGAATTTGGGGGACCGTCTGCCACCCACTCACAGTGCACTCACTGTGCACCGACTGTGCATCACTGCCACTATTCAGCCACAGTTGCTACAGCTCCGGACTGGCCACTCTTACCTGAAGCTGAACTGGCCAAACTTTCATCTGGACGCTCTGGACTGGCTCAAGAATCCCAAGAAGTTCCAAGCTATTTCTCGTGCCAATTTCATGGAAATACAAGCTGAGTTCCTGTTCACTGGTTCTTTTATTCTCCTCGAGTAAGGTCACACGGGCAGTTAGATTAGGCTTGTTAAAGTTGGTTGCTTAAAATTCCCCAAGCACAACCAAACTTTACAGGTCTGGAGCATGGACTCCGGAGCAGTTGTCTGAATTCCGTAATGCGTATCACAAAGTGTTAAAAATCGTTCACTAAAAATAGTTTGTTTAATCACTAGTGAATATCTATAATGGCATATTCTGATTACAAAGGCAATAATAATACAATCTCTGTAAAAATTTTTTGAATTTAGTATCATCGAAACCCAGCCTACTTGCGCAAGATTATGACCGAAGAAACAAGTTCTTTCACGTTTTTACTGCACTACCGCCCGATCTTCTATCAAAGTCACCTAATTTGTTGCCTAAAAATTATTCCTACACAGACTTAAAAAAACAAGCTGAAACTATTCAGTGACATAGAGACAAAGTTTCACCTACTGGAATGAACCGCGACAGCAAGAAAATTTGCGTCAGAGAATATTTAGTCAATTTCACATGGCAGCTCAAAAAGATCTCCTTAGAACAAATTGATTCACTCACCGACAGATAAATGTCACTTTTGCAGAAAGAAACTTTCTGTGCATTCAAAACCACTAGCAGCAAGACTTCTAAAGGTCACAGCTCACATACACAATCTGTGTCTAGAGATAGCAATGTGCAAATGGGAGTTATGCGTTTTATCGAGACCAACGTCAAAGAATACGTGGAAGACACATTTACTACGCTGAGAAGTCTCTGAAGTGCCGGAACTAATGTAGGTGGCCGAAAAAGAGAAGCTGCAGGTTTTTCTTCCTTCATATTCAACATCACGAGTTCCTTCTACCTCTCTGAAACGCTGTTTATTTAAACCCTGGCTACACTGGTCAGACAATTGAATAGGCAAACTGTCATTGAAAAGACCACTGCACCACTCATGAAGGCTACAGCACTAATCTGTAACTTCAAATTAAGTTGTATAGTCAATATGGGTGTAAGATTGTCTATACTGCGTGCCAGTTGTTCCACTGGCTTACTCCTGTCTCCTACAATAACAGGACTCACAGAAGCAAATGGTCAAAACATTGCTACTAGGAGAAAAACATAGGTCAAGATACCCGTAAAAGATTTGAAATGCTCTTTTCTTCGATATTTTTTGCCGTCGAAATTAATTACTTCTTGAGGCTGATTTTTTAGCGTATTTCAGGATCATAGTCGGCTACAGAAATTACGCGCCACTGGATATTGGATTTATGCTCATTCTCGTAATAAAAACTAAGTAGTAAATTCTGATGCCCTATAGAAATAAAATTTACTTTTTGAGCGTTGAAACCTACGTTTTAATTGGTCTCCCGGTATAATTTTGTAAAATTTAAGTGGGGAATATTGGTAATGCAACGGTAAATGTTGAAGTCTCTCGAGAGTGACATAGTGGTATAGTACCAAATTCTAGGGTGGTGGCGAAAAAGTGAATAAAAACATAAACTATTTCGTTTTTTTAAATGCTTTGAATATTAGTTCTAAATAATTTGGTAGCTTCTTATTTAAAACAAATGGGATATTCATGGATGCTAAGAAAACTGGTAAGTGTATGTATGTGGAAAAGCTTTAGCTAACAGTTGCAATGGCTGTCACTGTCAGCCAGTCACCTGTCAGAGTTTTTTTTTGAAGAATTGAACTTGTAATTGGTGGAGAAAATTTTGTAAAGTTGAAATTTACTCTTTTATAGTCCTGTGTATTGTTGATTTTGAATTTTCATTGAATCTTTTTAGGTGTGCAATTTTCTTGGCTGTAAATCCGGCGAAAACTATGTATGAAGTTGAAGAAGTAAAAAGCAATTAATGGTTCCTAAACCTTAATAAATGTACAGATAGTTGGCATAGTGTGTACACAATAGACGGTTATTGAAAAGTTGATATTTAGTTTATTACAGGTAATTAGCTGTCAACTCGCCAAGAATTTGAGCTAGAAACTGGTCTTGGAGCATCACTAGGCATTACCGTGTTTTGTTTTGATATTCCATTACTGTGAATTATAATATCACTAGTCTTACATTTTGCATTCTGCTTTCCATGTGCTCTGAACAATACCATCTTCAGTTCTAAGTTTAAAAGTTGGGTTGACAATATTCTTTTGAAAATGTTCTTGAAATATATAAAAATTATAATTTTGTCACTACTACCTTCATAGATATGCAGAATTTTTCATAACTTTTACTTGATGTTTTATTTCTGACTGGATGGTAGTTTCAGAAGCAGTGGGCTAGATTGTAGACCACAGTCCAAATCTGGACATCTGAGTGCTATTGTTTAAATCCCTGTATCTCCTATTGAAAGAAAGGTGTCATTAAAATCTAGAATTAAGGAACATATTTTAAAGATTAAGATCAGTGTAATTATAATTTGAAATAAATAATTTTCATCAGATTTATATACCCACATATTAAGCTGACACTGTCATCTGGACCATTGACACAGGAAATGGTGTTGCTGGACCTTTTCTACCAGTAATTGCATGTCCTTGCTACAAAGAATGGATGATGCCAGTCTACAGTGCATGATCAATGTTGCCTAATTTTGGTTGTTTCATGAAGATTAATCTTCTTGTGGATGTCATGTGACTGAAGAAAGCTGCCTTCTTCTTGTGGATGTCATGTGAAAATTGTACAAAATGATATAAAAATTTATCTAAAACAGGTAGAACATTCTTACAATTGTTTTTTAAGTGCAGAGAGATGGATCAACCAAGGATCAAACTGTATATTATTATGTAGTGGGATAGTATTTTTTGTGTTTTTCTTATATTTTAAAGGCTCCTCAGTAACACTTAATTGGCTACCAATTAGCCAACACTAATGCTACTTTTGCCCCTGACCTGTGTGGTCAGTGTGACTCAATTCCAGTCAGAATAATTTGTCAGGAGCACCACCTAGATGGCATAACTGGTAAACTTGTCCTATTCTATTATTTGTTACTAGTGCAATGCCCATCTAATATAAATAATTACCTAATCTGTGAGCAAATGCATTGTGCTGAAGAATTTCATCCCTTCTTTCTTGAGATAAATTAGGTCGTGCAAGTCGATGCTGTTCCGCATCAATCTGAAGAATTTCATCCTGTCTTTCTTGAGTTAAATTCTCTCATGCCACTCGATGTTGTTCAGCATTATACCAAAGAATTTCCTTTCTTATTTCATGCGTTAAGCTCTCTCTAGCTACTCTGTGTTGCTCTACATTATTTCGTAATATTTCCAAATGCCATTCAAGGGTCAAGTTAGCTCTAGCTTCTCATTGGGGAGCAGCATTGCTTCGTTTTGCCATTTCGCGTTGTTCATCCGATAATCTTCGGCATTTTTCTTGCTGTTGAAGTCTTGCTGCTTCTCTCTTACGGTTGGATGCATTTCTATCCATGTTGGCCTTTTTTGTCAAAATTTTATTCCGAAATATCCTCTATTATCTCTGAAATTTTTCAAGAAAATCACATTTCCAAAAACAATAACTCAATTTCCAAAATCTTTGGCCTTATACTAAGTGGTAGCCAGGTTACTGGTCAAACTAATTTAAAACATTTCTTTTCGCATTATCAATTAAAAATATCACAGCATCATGATGAATTTCAACAGAAAAATGTTGAAAGAAAATTTCTATTGGTAAAAATAAACTGATTGTGTATTCTGGATACCATAATGCAAATGAAAGGGAATTGAATTGCCACAAAAAATAATGTAATAGAATGATTTCTTGTATTTCTTAAGCTTTATCCCTGTTGCTATCAAAGCTATCGATTAGAAGAGTGTGACACATGAACAGACAAATAGACAGACGGAGGGATGGACAGATGTGGCTCTTATTATAGTATAGATTACAAAATGTAGCACATTTCAGGTCAGATAATTGTATTAAATTATTGAGCTATGTGTATCAGAACTACTTTATCATTTATGTTAATTGTAAACTGGTCATGTTTGGTTTTTGTGTGATGCTTTTTATTATTTTATATAACCTGGTAGTTATTTGTTATTGAGGGTGTGTTACTAACCAAACACCTGAAGGCTATTGGCTGCATTGTTGTAATGGATTGTATACTTTCAGGTTCTTACATCAAGCTGGAGAGCCGTAACTTGTTACCCTGTTTGCAGGTGAGATTCGTTTACCAATTTTTTACCCATGATCTACAATAAATTTGATGCCATGACCACTGTACCTTTTGATATGGCAAGTATTGTAAGCAAAAGACTATGCCATAAAATTTTACTTTGTTATTCTAAATATTTGAAAATCAGGTTCAGTGTTACTGAAATATATAAAAGAATAGATTTACAGGATTGGCAAAATGTCAATCAACATTGAAAAAGAGTAGACATATTCATCTTCATGTGAAGAATGTGGGTAATTTTATTGATTCTATGTTTTGTATATTCATGTGGATATTTTTTGAGAAAAGAGTATCAATATGTAATACTATCCATCCATCAGAACCATGCAGTGAATTAATTATTATGTGACACAATGGTCTTTAAAAAAGTCATGTATTAAGTGGTCCATCAGTGCAGTGTCCATTCATAATTTGGCATTGTAATGCTTCTGCAATGCAAGGTAAGTTGAAGAGTTCGATGTACAAGTATTTTTTGTATTACTTGCCAACTCCACATAACTTACACTGAAACTTCTAATCATTTTCAAACTTATCATTATTCTGCCTATTGGGTTTTTTACATTATCCATATTGAAGTTTACAGTTATTCTGCATGATATATCATACATTTTTTTGCATTACTGCATCTTAGAGAATGACATTTGTAAATAAGTTGTTTACTCTTTCTAGTTTGTTGAAAAATCAGACAGTGCAATATAAAAGACAAGGCATCAACGATCGGAAATTAATGTTCAGTTAAAAATAACTAAAGAAAATAGAATGGGAAAGGAAAATATTCAAGCCTAAAGTTTTTCAGGTGGCACATTGATCCTAAATCTTACTAGTGTGAAGAGATATGAGGAGGGAAAAGACTTATTCTTATCTTTGTGAATTTTGTTACATAGTTTTGAATCCTTAAAGTTGTAAACCTAGTTTACCACATTTGATCACCCTTAGTCAACTGTGTTGTTTAGACCTAGATATGGCAGTCAGAATTTTGGTGTGCTACATCGAGACTCGAACCAGGAATTGGGGCATCACTAGCAGGAACCCCTCACCAGTTGACTACTGTGGTGGCACACATGAAGACTTCAACATAACTTACATGTGACCTCAACCACAGAGTCCTGCACCTGTGTGATACATGACCTATTTTGGTTATTAAGAAATTGAGGGCAGCTAAATATTTCTATGGCATGGCATCGCTCAGGCAAGGGTAATTTTCTTGCTAGATTGTATTGTGCTTCTACTTTGAATTATTTGTCAGCAGAAATTTTGAATTTTGAAGCAAAACACTGACTAGGTGTGCATACTGCTGCCCATTCACACTTGTCTGCTCACTATCCAAAGTTACGTAATCCTGTACATTGCTGGTCACATCTGCCTGTGACCATCACTCCACACCACCTGCCATGCCAATGAAGACCAACCTGCCATGCCAATGAAGACCAACCTGCCATGCCAATGAAGGCCAACCTGCCATGCCAATGAAGGCCAACCTGCCATGCCAATGAAGGCCAAACCGCCATG
>VCRD01003856.1:0-14342 GCA_006783055.1 Trinorchestia longiramus
GAGGGGCATAGGAGGGGCTGTATATAAGAGGAGCATAGGAGGGGCTGTATATAAGGAGCATAGGAGGGGCTGTATATAAGAGGGGCAGTATATAAGTGGGACATAGGAGGGGCTGTATATAAGAGGGTATAGGAGGGGCAGTATATGAGGGGCACAGGAGGGGCCAAATTTCACGGGAAGTTCACTTGTTTCAACATTTGTATTCATAATATACAGTCATACAAGAATATTTAAGCATCAGGTCATTCAGATGAAACTGAGAGGTAAAACTAAGTGAAGAAGAAAACACTACACGCTGAAGGCGCTGTGTCCTGACACACGCTGTGTCCTGACACACGCTGTGTCCTGACACACGCTGTGTCCTGACACACGCTGTGTCCTGACACACGCTGAAGGCGCTGTGTCCTGACACACGCTGTGTCCTGACACACGCTGTGTCCTGAAGCGCGTTGTACGGGGGTTCAAGCCTCGCACCCTCACACCTCACTGGCTGCACGAGAACAGGCTGGCCCTCAACAAACACCTATTGTGTTGAATTTGTTCTCTCTTGACATCATTAGTATGAATTCTATTTAAGAAATTATATTAAGCTTTGTAACCAGGATCAAATATGTAGAAATATTAAAATCTACAGACAGAACAATAAAAGAGTTCAAAACCCGTGCACATATAATGGTAAACTACGTACAGAGGAGGAAGAGATCGAATGAACTCAGGGTATAAGAGGGGATGCAGAACGAGTAGAAAGATTCCACTGGAGGTCGGGAGCGTCACACACCACACAACTGCACATCTCAACACACACTGAGCCGCCTGAGGGGCGGACACAACATGTCTGGGCAAGATCCGCAGCCAAATTCCCGGATGATTGACAGGTTTCCGTTCTTCTACGACACATTACGAGAATTCTATGAGTGATGAAATGGATTTACTTGTGGTGCATGTAGAATTCCTTGAAATATTCCCATGAGCAAACTTTCTATAAAGAAGGCTAGGTGAAAAAAGCATCAGTGCTGTGCCGCCTGCCTTCTCTCCAAATTAGAATTGAGGTGCAGTTAATTCTGTTAATTCTGATGTGTACTCACTATAACCAGGCTATGCTGTGTGCATTACAGCTGCGTAGCTGGGAGAGCAGGACCCTGCACTCTTGTGTTATCCATCAATTTTGTATAATCGCACCTCAATGTGCACATTTATTTATGCATGCGTTATAATTATTTTCACGATGGGAATGATTATATATTCTTATACCTATGGTAGTAGGTGCCTCATATTCCTATTTTAAATGTTTTATGACTAGAATTTTGGATTCAATTCTTTCCTTATTCGCCTTTTTGTTGCTTCCCTGTGCAATGAGTTGGGCAAATTTTTTACAGCAAATACATCTTCATCAGCAAAAGTTAATTTTTCTTAGTGAATTATCATAACAAACTCATGAGGAGAAAACTCTTCACATTTTTGTTGTAGTTTTCTGAACGTCCGCTTCGGAGGCGAACAGAGTCAAGGTTCAACAGAGTGACTTCAAAAATGTGTTCTTTCATATAATGCTGTCATTTGCTAAACATCACAGCTGGAAGGTTTAAATAAGTCTCATTAAAAAGAAAAGAACTAAAAAATTTTTTTGGATTCCAGATTTGGCCATTATAAACAGAGGAAGATTTGTTAAACTACCTCTTACGCACTGTTTTCTATCCACAAAAAACGGCCCAGCTTGCTGTTGGACAGCACAAGTTACTCGGGGAATTAATTATTCAACACGACTCCATAATCAAATAATCGTAATTTTCTAGTGAGATATCAACTATGATTGAACAAAAAAACTCGAGAAACACCGCAAATGACACCATGGGATAGTTGAAGGCCCGATTTATTCTACGACTAATAGGTTAAAGGTGAAATTTGCCTTAGCTAGATCACTTGATTTTTGACCTTATGACTACTTTTTCAGGGGTTTTGTGAAAAAGTTGGGTCATCCAGTGTAGCTGAACTGATAAACGGAGTTTGATTAGTCATTGCATCCATCAATGCCAATATTAAACCAAATCTAATAAGACATTTCAGTATTTGCATGAGTGTATTGATTCCTGTTGCGGTCATTTCGAGTCTTAAAAATGAAATCGAATAAAATTATCAATCTTAGACTGTGAAATGAAACCTTAATCAACCTTCTAGCTCGTACTGTTAACAAGTTACAGGATAGAATAGGGTGTTTTTCCACGGCAACTCATACAACAAAGTATTACTCTGTGCATGTAGGCCTTAGTATGACACCGTCTTGACACGTCCCAGCCACCACTCTCCCTTCACTGTCCTCCTTCCCTCTCCCACCCTGCAGCTCTGTGGTGAACTCAAGGGAAGCTGCCTCATCAGGTCCTAATTAAGGACGCATCGAGTGAAAAATACAAATTTTCCAGTGATATTTTAAAACATCTCTGATTAGCAAGTGATTTAAACTAGGAGACTGAAACCTGTGCGTCTTTTCTGAGCGCCAGCGACGGTGCTCGCTGAGACTAACTCGTTTAATGGCTTTCATGCACTGAGTAGATTTCGTCAAGTTCATGTTTGAATATGCTTATTAGAAATATTTATTTGGAAACCTAACTTGACTCATGTTTTCGACCATCAGCTACTCTATAAGATAAGCTCAATTTTGAATGTTATGGCTCTCGTTATGAACACAGTTTATACACAAGAAAAAATTAATCGATGGTTTCTATTTTTTTTTCTCAATGTATATTGAGCATAATGAATACCCCTGTGGTCGGAAACTGTTGGTGCATACAACATTTGACGTTGGTTGGGAGCAGTTAGTGCAGAGTGAAAATAAGTTTACAAATTTAACTCATGTCATGTACTTTCCACATTGCACTTTATATTTAAAAAAAATACAAGTAACAAATATGAAGATCTAATTTACCGAATATTTACCGGAACATTGACACTGGAATATTTTCATGACTGTACCTTAGCAGAGCGAGTACATACTAGTTTTGTATTCAGCATTGTGTAAACGAGCAGACTCATAAAGTCTACGGTACAAGCACGTTACAGTTCACTACCTCCTGGTAGCCGCAATCCAAGTCACTACCAATAATTTGCTGAGATCCTTCACAACCCGCTAACTCTGTCGCTTGTACAACTGACTCATTCACCACTACAATCTAGAGGAGTTCTTAGTTTTTTTAAGTATTAAAATTTTTAATGTCAATTTAAAAATATATAATATACAGTGAACCTTCATTGTTATCACTCGAAATTGTGTAAAAAATATATAGCCCTTTCATTTGATTGTTATTTTGAATTACTTTTCGTGTTTATTTCACATGTACATCAAAGCTGTGAATCCCAGTTATTGCACTTAAAAAACTACCTGATATTCTTCTCTACCTGGGGACACTAAATAACTTCAAAGAACACCAGTGACAGAACACACATCACTGTCTGGGCGCGAATGCTCTCGTTACTCTCGAGTATTTCAATGAGAGAGTTCAGTGAGAGTGTTCAATGAGAGAGTTCAATGAGAGAGTTCAATGAGAGAGTTCAATGAGAGAGTTCAGTGAGAGAGTTCAATGAGAGAGTTCAATGAGAAAGTTCAATGAGAGAGTTCAGTGAGAGAGTTCAATGAGAGAGTTCAATGAGAAAGTTCAATGAGAGAGTTCAATGAAAGTGTTCAATAAGGAAGTTCAATGAGGAAATTAAGATAAGGTCAGGTGGAGAGTTTAATGAAAGTTGATGGTTTATGCATTTAGAATCCTATGTTATACAATAGTTTTGACCTGAACAAACTGATATCTCATAGCTCACATCAGCTAATTTCCACGAGTCCATCAGAGGCTTGCTATAACTTTTGAAGAATATTTTCCTGCTTTGCTTAGTTATAGTCAAAAATAAGTTCAATACATGAAACGTTTTAGTGAATATTTTGACCTTTTAATTCAGTTTCATTGTGTTCCATTAAAATGGTTACGGAGGAGTAATGAGATGATTATGGAGAACTGATCATAGATTTTACCCCGTTTCTCATAACGACGGGCATCGCAGTGGACGTACAAGACCGTCCACAAAGTCTGCCGCTGACATTTCACAGGTAAAAGTGTATGCTGCGCTCCAATCCTCTACACTGAACACTCAGAAGAACACTGATGATTTCAGTGAACTTCTTAAATATTTTTCTAAAAATCAGAAATAATTTGGTTATAATATTATTACCTGAACACGTGTTGTGAAACATTCTTTAACCGAGGGAACAAATTTTCGCTGTGTTCCCAGCGTCTGAATTGAAAAAAGATGGCTACCATATTCCAAGGACAATTCGTTCTATGATCATGCACTACAGTTTCTAAATAAAGAAAAGCTATTCGATAGAGAAGTTTGTCTTTCAGTCCCGTTCCGACATAGAAATTTAGTGATGTTCCTTGGCGTTCATGGCATTCTGGTCACTTGGCCAGGACACTGTCAACCTTTTCAAACTGAAATGTCAGCGTTCGTGATAGAAATGTTATCTTCTTGAACCGAGGCCTCGTCTCCTTGCATCCCTGTATCTTCTTTACGGCTTTCGGAGTTTTCAACTGAAGTCTTGCAACTTTGTAGTTGTAAAGTGTATATGATACTAAGCATTTAATCACTGAAATTGAGCCAATAGGATGAAATAATGCTTTAGGTTTGTTCGTTAGCTACAAGAGTCAAGCTGTAAACGCAATAATGTAGAATTTATTACATAAAACAAACACAAGCTAGTACTGCGTGATCGCCTACTTGTTAAGGCTAGTATGAATTCTACATGGAGTAAGGTAGGCTAGATATATTAATTGAAGGCTATTTCAATGTTTGCAATAACGACTATAACTGATTGACCTCCTCATTCTCTGACCGAAGCAACAGTTCCTTGGATTGTTCTTACTCACCGTCCGTAGACACGAGTCTTGCTTCAAACAGTGGAGCAATTTATTTAATAAATGAATACTACTTCAAACGACTCAGAAACACGCTTAACTTTCACAGAATAATTGAAATAACAAATTGGCTCCATGAAAGTTCTCGACATTGTGCTCACACGGGCCTCTAAGTAACAGAGAATCATTACCAAGACGAGCTTGACTGCCTCATAACAAAACTCGCTGTATTTCATACTCTACTACCCACACTTTTCTTGACTAGTTCACTCAGATCGTAAGCCTGGAAACATGTTTTGATTCTAATGAAGGAACAATGCATGGAAAGCGTACAGAATGCAGTGCTTCATGCAAACAACCAGCTCGATTTGTTTATTTCTTATTTCATTTCTGTTGTTTACACAAAAACGACAAAGGAATTCTATACAATATTACGAAATATAAAAACAGTGCACAAAAGCAACAGTGAACAAAATATTTAAAGCCAGTTATATTTTAATTTTTTAAATAAAACTGAGAGTTTAACTAAGGTGCAAAAGTTTCAACTTAAATTCCTGATTAGAAACAACCTTAATTTAATAAAAACTTTTCTAATAGAAACTAATAGTACTATGATACGAAGGATATACTGTACCATTCCTGCGTGCTCTTCTAAAAAGAAGAAACACCTCTAATAATCAGAAGTAAATTGAGGGATCTTTTCAGCTGCTCCTGAATAATTACGAATGCGTCCGATTCTTGACTGAAACCAAATGATCGAACTTTGTATGCTGATTGAAGTACTAAGGTATTGTCCTCAATTTCATTTCGAGTCTGACTGAGAACTTTTTTACATTGTAGGTACCTGTTCATACCACTTAATCAGTCCCAATTAATTACTTCGAATCCACTTATTCTTGATCTCTACATAGTGACTATGACTGCTACAAAGCACCTTGTATCAAAAGTTTTACAGAGCATTAAACTCGATTCTCACCAGAGATTTCTACTTTTCTTGTCATTTAGGGCTAAGAGAAAATATGATGTATTCATCATCTCTCTGAGGCCACCGTCTCCTCTGCCTCTTGGCAAAAAATGAGACAAACTTGACATCCATCAGCGATCAGTATTCCCCTCTCCTTGTCTCATGTTCCCCTCCCTCCTCCATGCCTGTCTCCACCCAACGCCATTTTCCTCCCTTCTCTAAACTGACCTTACAGTGCCTACCACTATTGGAAGATGAAATAAAGGTTCCACTAATGGCAAAACTTGTTTCACACAAAATACTTGAATGTAAATCATAAAAGCGTAAAGCAGTCACATGTACGCTAAACTGCACTACAATCACCTCTACTACATACGCCTCTTTAGGTCAGCATTCCCCTCTAATACCTAAATCAACTCAAGCGTAGTCTACCTCGACCACTTCATAGTCTGCAAACTCACCTGTCCAATTACATGCAAGGCTACACGACACTTAATCCAGACGTTCACTATCCTTCTATGTTCTATTTATTCTGCAGTACATCTATGAATTCTTTTATTTTCACTTAAGTGAACTGTGTTTGAATAACGGTTTCTCTTACTTCTAACGTTATCTATAGTAACAGCAACTATTGAATGTGACGCACAGCAATCCTCTTCGGAGAGTGCAAGACCTTTTATACAATGATGACATTTACCACTTCCACAGCTGGTCTCACTCAACATCACATCGACCATTCAAACGTAAAGAGTGAACTAGAATGTATTTGCAAATAGAAAGCATAAAAATTTTGAGCTGAACTCGAAACAATTTATAATAATAAATAATGAATTTGCTTTAGCACAACTCAAAAATTCTCCTAATTTTTTTCAAAATTCCACAAAGCTATACTCGAAAAAGTTTTAAATCTGTGCGATTGGTTCACATCAAACTACCGGATAAAGTTGG
The DNA here is from genome assembly GCA_006783055.1 of Trinorchestia longiramus. NCBI lineage: Eukaryota > Metazoa > Arthropoda > Malacostraca > Amphipoda > Talitridae > Trinorchestia > Trinorchestia longiramus. Next base: position 6,805 of record VCRD01003856.1, read on the forward strand.
TATTTGAAAGCTTATTATTAGTTTACATCAATTATAAGTATCTGGAGAGTTTGGTGTGAACTAATTTGGTGTATGTACAAAATTAATTATACGTTTATATATCATAGGAAGCAAATAAAACCTCTTTACATCTTTAGTTATCCGTTCAAGTTGATTCAGTCAACACCAATTGGCATACAAAGGCGATGTTCGGATGACATCAATACTCATACATGAACTGTGTCTTGCTCCTGAGTTGAAGAAGAGCCTCGGTAGTTGAGGTCGATGGAATGGGCCTCATTGTCATGTTTCTTTCAGTCCGCATGACGCACTAAGAATAACGTTGCGATCTGAGCTACCGTAGCGACGCTCCTGTCTAACTCGCTGCCCAATCTACGGAAGCGGAAATGGCGGACCGGATCCCCATAAAACGAATTTGCAACGGAAGTTCGTGTCGGGAAAGAAATATTGAAAAACTCTCATGAAAACCGATGTGATTTCAGCGACCAAAGTGACCGAACAATGATACGAGAAAGTAGTACAAGTAATGTCGTGCGTAACTTGCCAATATTTGGTCGCAAAGAATTTTCTTGCATAGAATCGATTCGGAAATTGTTTCAATGAAATTCTTTGGGCTAGGTTCTGTTTATTTATTAATTAATTTTATTACTAAAACGAAGTCTTCATGTGAGGATATCGAACACTACAACGCTCTACTCTGTATGCAGAACAGGGAACACATTTCCTTGATGTCATATTAATGGGAATTTACAAAATTTGTAGGCATCACTTTTGATGCAAACTTTGAAAATAAAAACATAAAAAGTGACTCCTAATCACGGACAGAAACTAGAAAATTTTCGAAGCAGTCCTCCAGGACTCCTTTAGAATGTGAATTATTGTCTTTTCAGCATAATTTCTAAGCTTTAGGTCTTTTACAAAAATTTCCTGATAGTTGAAACAATTGGGTCTAAGAATCATTATCGGCTCTACTGAACCCTTAGAAAGACGTTTGGTGCCAACAACTTTATAAATCGTCTCAGGTTTGGAGTCAATTTGGAAGATTTGAAGCCATTGGTTAAAAATGAAAAAATCTGTCATAAGTGATTGTGAAAATAACTAGATTGGAATTGTCAGCGATAGTTTAAACAAAATCAAGGACCTGGAGATGTTGTGCACTCTCTCTTTCTCTCTCTATCTCAAGTCCTGCTCAAGTTGCGCCCGGAGCCCATGCATAGCGTTGGAGATATCCAGCTCATCCTATTAGTGAAAAAATCGGTTATCTCAGTTGTACAAAAAACAGAAGCAGTCAATGAAAGGTCATCGGAATAAATGGGCAGCTATGAACAGCTTACAACAAGTTGTGAAACAAAATATTTTCTGTGTACCTCAAGCCAATTACAAAGCAATGAAATGATCATGGCTGGGGTTGTCTCAGTTTAAAAGATGTCATCAGGTGCTACTGCACACAGAGACACAAACGCAATTTATCTGTTTTCAGACAATACTTGTTAGTCGAATTGCAAGTTTCCCAGCCCTGCTACTAAGTGGGATTATTTTTAACAATAATTTTAATATATACTGTGTAGACTCTGTAATAAGACATATGTATTTGCTGCACTTCATAGTGAACTTGACTAAGCGATACAACCAATTGGTAACTCAAGGTTCTCAATTCATGCAACAGTTTATAGTTATAGTAGTTACAGTATTTTAGAGTCAGTAACTGCAGATGTTGACAAATGCTGACGGATCTATGGCTGTTACTGGCTAACTGAGCGTAAGCCGCTGCAAGCTAAATAAAGGCTTATTATGTTACAGCTGACAATACGAGTACAGCTGCTGCTAGCAAAAGCATAAGTTAGGACACAGCAAGTTGTGAATTAATTCACAGATGCTACTGACATAAGAGCTAATGTGATCACGGATGCTGGTGGCAGAGTTCCAAATAAAAGTAGAGAAATATTGGCTGACAAAGTCACAGCAAAGTTAAAATCAGAAGTGCAGATGACATAGCTGTTACTAGTACTTGCAAGCCACAGCTGCTGCCGCCTGGTTGCCCTCCAGACGAAGCTTTAACAACACCGTAGCTCTAGAGCTTGTGGAGCAACAGCAAGACAAAAGTCTTTACGGCTGTCCATGTTTGGGCCGAGTCATGAGTTCGCCCTCATGTTTTATTGCTTAACTTTGTGGAGGCTAGCGCTGCAATCTTTTACAACCACTCGTTTTACTAGCTAACTAAAAAAAACAGCAACCAAGCATGAAACGCATATATACATATATATATTACGAATCTGCTCGCCAAGCACTGGCAGCTTTCATGTTTTCTTGCAGACGTTACTTTGAAGCTCGTCAAACTTTTAATTTAATCCTAGTATTATATTAAATTCAACGTTGAAAATAGCCTGGTATTATATACCCTGTAATGCTCACAGTAACCTCGTATTATATACCTTGTAATGGGGACAGTAACCTGGTATGATATAAAAGCATTAACTGTTTAAATGCCAAGTATTAATATTCAACTGACATACATTATAATGCGTAATAAAATGGCATTCCTGAACCAATGTCGTGAATCTCTAAAAACTGATTGAAAAACTACCAGGTAGCAGAGCGGTATTCTCTACTATTATATACCCCCTCTGGTCGGAAACAGTTGGTGCAGAGGGAGGAAAATAAAAAAACTCATACATTATGCTCTAAACGTTGTACATTATACTCTAGAAAAAGTACTAGGAACAAAGCTGAAAAATTTATTCAATTAATAGATTTCTTTTTATTATAATACTAGTGTGCATGCCAGTTAAAAATTACGTGTTTTAATATCATGCATTTGAAGGAAGAATTTAAAGTAACAGATTCTCAGACCCAATCAGAAAGCCTACAGATTTAACTCCAGCGGTTAATAATCCATATGCCTGAAAGTCTACGGATTTAACTACCAGTATTTAAGGGAGGTTCCCGTTGTTATGACATAGAAGAAATTACGTACAAAAATATATAAATTTATTTAAGGAGACACCTGGCGTTTTATTATATAGTGTTAATACTTATTATTTGAAAAAAAAAATCGGATCTTCCAAGCAGGGTTTGCAAGACGGTTGTGAGTTCTTTGTTTCTTAATTCGCCCTTTTTACGTCTTTAATTACCTTTCATAGTATTTACTGCTTCGTTTTTCCTTTTATTGTTGTTACAGCAGGTGGTCTGAAAAACTCTTTATTATTCTTTGGTAAAAATGATCGTTTTATTCTTTATATAACAGAATCTGATTGAAAACAGAAAATGTACTTGTTTTAGTATACTTGGAGCTAGTTTTTATCACACACAGAAAATAAATTGTCTTAAAAACACTAAAAGCCGGAAGGTTTTCTGGACCGTGCACCAGCTGTTTCAGACCAGTGTGAGTAATAACACAGCTGCAAAATATTAGTAAGTTTAATAAAAAATATTCCGTTTCGAAAAATTTCAGTTTTTTGCTTGTCCTTTATTTATGTGTCAATAGATTGACTAAGTACTGTCGGACTCTCCTACAGAGGAATGAATGAAATTTCGTTACTAGGGATAAAAACGAAGAAATCAAAGCAGAAAGTTTCAATACTAGGCAGTAAGTAATGCACTATAGCACTCCTGTGGCAGACTTCGATCCGATTTCTGCTGGTGTATGATAAGAATTATAGTGAGCTCTCTACTGCACTCTGTTCTGCATCCAATATCTTCACACTTGTTCTTCTCAACAAATTACTTGACCTTGTTTGCTGCTGCTAATTTACACACCGGGATTGGCCAACGTTTCAGTATCACTTCGCTTCATTGTGAAGAATCTTTGCATCAAAGAAATACGTCAGATATACATATATCTCTTTCTTTAATGATTATAATTGATGCAATCAGCCGAACAGTGAAGTGTATAATCATGTATCCGCTACTTTTTATGTACTAGCTGATCAACTTTTTGCTTTTAAAATTAGTGTGCAAAAACTACAGTGAAAGAAGTACAATAATAAGTTACACACGTAATAAAGACTGTATAAACACAAGCTCACTATGTGGGTGCATTAGGTAATAAGAGGACTTCATGGACTGGCGAGTACATATGGGAATAGCAGAACTTCATGGACTGGCAAGTACATATGGGAATAGCAGAACTTTATGGACTGGCAAGTACATATGGGAATAGCAGAACTTTATGGACTGGCGAGTACATATGGGAATAGCAGAACTTCATGGGCTGGCAAGTACATATGGGAATAGCAGAACTTCATGGGCTGGCGAGTACATATGGGAATAGCAGAACTTCATGGGCTAACGTCTTATTGTACAGCTAACTCCGACAATCCCTAGCCTGATTTTTTATTGATCCATATTCAATAGAAAATGTCCTTGATGGCTGTTCTAGCTCTACTGGTACTTTTCAAATAATCTCATTCATGCATTTTGAAAACTGTGATATTGCTGTATACATTGAGTAGTCTACGATCATTTGAAACTTCAGCCTTATTTATTCACATTAATTGCTACGTGCACTACCCTGTGATTAATTATTTAACACTTCTGTTCCTTGAATATTGTTTTTAGGTAAAATTTTATTTATGCGTTATTCGTATTCTACATACTTCTTTAGTGTTTCAGCGTACCGTCATTGCGGGTTTACTGTTTACAATTAATTCTGTGCCTTACTTATTTTTGTCAAATTTTTTTGTGGCTGCGCTAAAGTAATTGTGAGCGATCGCCATACTTCTGGCTGCCTGGCAATCCAATATATCAGAGAATATGTTCATGGTGTGCCCTCGCTTTCTCTATTAGTTATGTTGATATGAGAGAGTCACTCAGGTAGGAGCAGAAGAGATGGAAGACGCTTAAGCGTACGGCCAACTCCCCCTGCGGCGGGAGCAGCTCATGGCTGATCAGCTTTGGTAGGCCGTAATTAAGCAGCCAACCTCTTCTCGCTCTTCAACCAGACTTCTCGTATTAATTGAGATTAATTTCATTCCCTTGAGACCACTGTGCACAACATAGCGCACTGCGAAGATAGAAACTCCCGTACATGCTCGCACTGAAGAATGACTATATTGAATACAGCATCCGCACATTATTGGGCGAAGACGTCGACTGGTGCGTTATATTGAATAGAGGCCTTGACTCACATGCGCATTGGCGACTAACTTCCACCCGGAGCATTAGCTGGGTGACTTCGTCCTGGATTTTGCTGCTTTTATTTTTTACTAACGAGATTAGACTTTCGTTAATGCTTCTCCATGCCTAAACTTGAACGAGCGGAGCCCTCACTAGCATGAAGTTCAGGGGCCTTTTTCAAAGCGATGTGACTCTCAGAAGTTAGAAGATAGCTATTAGTGCGTGCGTTTGTTGCAGGCTCATTGAGCTCACTTGAACTCCTCAGGGCTCCTACTGGCAGCACCTGAATTTCATTATCATCGGTGCAGGACATGCCGGAGCACTATTTTTCATGCTGAATATGAATAGTAAATGAACTCAATGGGAATGAAGAGAAGGCTGGGCGACTGCATCATTGAGCCATTGAGATTTGGGTCGAAAATGCAAAAAATACCTTATTTACACCTGAAATCGCCATTATTTGAAAAAATGAGAAAAAGTATACGAATAAAATGTGTTTAAATCCACTTTTACTTCCTATGTTGCGCTTAGTTTCGTCGTACCATGCATTTAAGCTTTTCACAGAGATACCCATCTTAAGCGGGTAAGAAGTTCCTTTCCCTGTCTGACAGCCCCGCTTTATGCTTATTTTGACCAGGTACCGAGTATGACGTGCAAATTAATATTTGAGATAGAAATTTTTTAATGATTAGCTGCAAATTGCAGTTTTGTCATTTTATTTAAGGTTTTTTTCTGGGCGTAAGTGAGAATTATGAACTGTAGTGTTATGTATCGTGTAATGCAGAACTACACTATGTTGTCAAGTATAATGTTGATATGTATAATAATTATTATGGATTTCATTTAAAATCTACTCATGATAGCGTTCAGTTTCACAAATGCTCTTTATTCACACGCATGTTAGAAAAGTAATAACAATTTAAAATGAGAGCATGCGTAAGCCTTTCACAAAAAACGCTTTTTTATTCTGCTCTGAAAAATCACTTTGCAAAAACATACTATTTGACTTTCAAAGCCTAATATTTGAGGTTAGGTTAGGCATGAGCGTTTAGTCTGTTTGCAGAATTTACAAAGACTCATATATCAAATAAAGTCTAAGATATAAACTAAGCCCCGTAAAGCAAAGAATATTTATATTATTATTACAATTTGTCATTGACGCGTGTGAGCTAATTAACAGAAGCTGCAGGGCTGCTTTGACTTTAATTACTGAAGTTGAAGTGAAATAAAAACCAGGTGCTCTGGAATTCAACTCTAGATCATTTTTAAGTCTCTTGGTTGGAAGTAATCAAAGAAATGTGAAACTACACCTGACTCAGTGTTTACTATGGCTTGGAAAATGGAGTGTGGACATTTTAAGTTGGAACCTGACGGGTGAGAAACAAATGCAGAGTCAGAAGTGGATTTTACCGTTTTATCAATTCAGAAAGTGTACCAATTAACAAAGAAACAATCACAAAACCTGAAAAGTACGTGTTCTGCCAACTTCGCTTTATGAGGAACTAAATCCTCAAATATTCCTTTAGGTGGACTGTTGATAAGCAGCGATACTGCCGCATTATCATGCTAAATTTATCTCTAATTGTTTTAGCATACTTAGCTTGAATGCTGACAGAATGTAAGACCATGCAGTCTAACTTACCAAGTAATAACAACATGGTACTTGTGAAGTCATTGACGGAACGCTTACGTAATTGTAGCTTGAGTACACTTCAATGATGGTGATGTGAGTTAACAGGCTCAATAGGCCTTAAGTGCAAGCCTTCTACCCTGGGAGCCCTCGTCTAGTAGACGACACTAGGACACCCAGCGTGCCTCAATACTTCCCTCACCGTCCTCCAGAATGAAGGCTGTGCGGACAACTTCATCAATGTCGCTTCATTCTTGATAAGAGCTAGGCATCCCTCGTAAAATAAGTAAACGTTAAATAGAATTAAGTGAAGTGACCAAATTTATGTATTTGATAATAGAACGGCACATGTGTTCCACACCACCTTCTATAGCTGTGATCCTGATCAGCTTCTATGGAACTCGACATGAGAATCATTATTTAGCAATCACGAAATAAATTGATGGTCTAAAAATAAATGTTTCCACCCATTAGAAGATGAACGCCTTAAGTAGCGTCATTCTGGTTAAAATTTTATGTGAGTACAACATATCACAATGATAGGCAATGGAAATGGCTCGTTTCTATTGCCCTATTCTATTCTATTTTATTCTATTTATTCTATTCTATTCTATATTCTATTCTCTATTCTATTTTATTCTATTCCACTAGACAGTTCCTGTAGTAGTTCCATGGTTTAGATTAACTGATTTTAAATTATTATAAAGACTAACGTATTAAAGATTGACGACAAATTATTGTGCTTATATATATATATATATATATATATATATATATATATATATATATATAT
>VCRD01003856.1:15169-54042 GCA_006783055.1 Trinorchestia longiramus
CATCAGAACACTCAATCTCCGCTCCCAGGTCCAGCAGAGCACTCAATCTCCGCTCCCAGGTCCATCAGGACACTCAATCTCCGCTCCCAGGTCCAGCAGAGCACTCAATCTCCGCTCCCAGGTCGAGCAGGACACTCAATAGCTCTTAACTTTAATAAGAAAAGCGCGGCGATTCAAACGCAAGCTCGCAAACCCGGAATACTAGTTCTACCAGACGATTTTTCTCCCCTGACTGGTACAATTTCGATTGAAAATCAGTCCGATAGTTCATTTTTTCTGTTTCTCTGAGATGAGAAAAAATGAAAAGAAAAACTCTAAATATAGAAAGTACCACACGTGGCAATTCTTAGGAATGTACTCTGATATTATTATTGTTGTCTGTACCACATAAATTGGTTTTAATATATGCAACATAACAACCATTACGAAATTTACTTTATTAAAACAATTTTTTTCAATGTTTCTAGTCTGCGTTATTTCCTTTAGTCAGACTAGACTCGTATTAGAAGCAGTAGACTGAAATTTATTCAGTTAAGGTTTTTCTCATAACTTCTTTTGTTTCATTATCAGTTTAAGCACAAATCTAGATTTTTTTTCAAGTAATAGGTAAAACAATGTTCAATCCATGTATTCGATAAATGAATGCATTTCGTACCTGATGAACAAATTTTACCGAAACCTCAACCAATTTCAACTGCTGTCTTTTCTAGAGTTGTTTGACTCCTACTGAACGCTTGATGATGTCATTAAACGTTACATGAGCATGACCAGACGCCTATAAAATGTGTGTGTAGTCATATATGCTTAGTCGTATGTGCCTTGTCGTACGTGCCTAGTCGGATGTGCCTTGTCGTACGTGCCTAGTCGGATGTGCCTTGTTGTACGTGCCTAGTCGGATGTGCCTTGTCGTATGTGCCTTGTCGTATGTGCCTTGTTGTACGTGCCTAGTCGGATGTGCCTAGTCGTATGTGCTTTGTCGTACGTGCCTTGTCGTACGTGCCTAGTCGTACGTGCCTAGTCGTACGTGCCTAGTCGTAAGTGCCTAGTCGTATGTGCCCAGTCGTATGTGCCTTGTCGTATCTCGAGCGTGGCGATGTCTACATAAACCTGAACTTGGGCTGTACCTAGATAATATCTTATTTTAGGCTATGACTATTAAGGTATTCATTCAAAATTTGACTACGTTACTCTTTCAATTAAGTTTCTCAGTTTATCACAAATTTTACAGGTTATCGATGTGAGATATTATGTTTTTTTTAGCTCAAGATACTGAAGGTTGATGACCAGCTGGCACTGCTAAGACTGAGTTAATCAAGAGCCACGTAGATGGGTCCGAGTCGCCTTGGGTTACGAGTCAAACAGGCCACTAGCTTCTAACTTTGATCTGCTCTTCCGGCGTGTTCCGCTCTTCTGCATTTAATTTCCATAGAAGTTAAGGCAAGCACAACTATGACATAAGGCCAGGAAATGCTCAAGCTGTTGCCAAATTTGAAGATGAAGTCCCACGGTATTTCTGACTTACTGTACTGCTCAGCACACCTCCTGGCTCACGGGATTGGGCTTATCTCGTAAAGTGACTCCTTTTATTCACCCTAAATCTTCTACAGGATTTTCTACGGGTGCAGCTTTGAAGGGATTTTCCATTTTATAATAGAGTAGAATTAGAGCACAGGTTTTCTTAAAAAAATTGGGCCATCAATAATTTCAGCTTTCCAGCATGGATTCCGAAGTGCGATTTGAAATCTGCAGCGTTGACGCTCCATTTTCAGGAGTTGCTATTTATATTTAAATGAAACTGTACTCCAGAACCAGCTACTGGGTCTTGCTTGCCCCTGCTAACAAGTATTCCGGCTCATTTCTTCTGTTTCTATCATTTATTTGTTGAAATATAGAGTCGTTGTGATTGTAGTGTTCAAACGAGGTGGTGTCAAACGAAAACATTGAACGTTGTCGATTTCAAAATAAAATTGTTTATAACATAATATGTGGCCCCACTTATTCGTAAACCATATATGAAAGGAATACTTTGTAAATTATTTCTTTTCTTTCAAATATTCGTAAAAAAGTTAATGACGGAGAGAAAAATTCGGAATTGAGTCAAGATTTTCTAACTTCATCTACATATGTTGACGATGTAATTAATTATGATGCCAAAGTGTTTTTATAAGGCATAAATGACGAAGTTTTCATTGATGGAATCAATGCTGATGATAATGAGCCCATAGATTATTATTACACTGGTTCTGGAATTGTTGTCATAGTCAAATATCGGAAAATAAATACCTGTACTGGTAGTAACAGAGACAAAAGCAGTAATAGAAATCACACAGATATGATATAAATCATTTTTATGAACAGATAAACAACCTTGATAACTGATCTGCTGGTTGGACTGGAGCAACAAATTTCTGTTAATAAACAAGAAATAATGAATGCTCCCTTGTTAAAAAATATACTTATTTGAGAAAGACTCAAGTATATGAAGTGACAGAGACAGCACGACATGTTCTACAAATTACCAGGAAGCAGAAAGAAGCAACAATGTCCTCAGTTGATAATCAATGGTCATCAATTTCAAATTCACTAGATGTACTGTCACTGCCATCAACACCTCCTCCACAAACTGGAACTGTTTGTGTTGCTGTATGTAGATGCAGTTACTGACAGTCATGAAGGTAATTAGTCATCCTGACAGGCCATAACCCATTCAACTTCTCCTTGAGCGTACAATAATTATAATTTTAGTCATGACTTCATCAGCCAGGGTTACACCAGCCAGAATAGGGTCAGGATAGGTAGTCTATGATAGGACTATTTTTACAATGTACACCAGAGTGCAATGTTATCATGAGAGGGAGCACAGAAAGATGTCTGCTCTTTATATCTAACTCAATGAGCTTAATTATTATCTATGTTGCAGACGCCCTTTGTAATTTAGTTTTATTGGTCCCACGATAAACCCACTCAAAATTTTCGGTTGCCTCCTAATTTCTTGCTGTACAATTACTGGTTATGTTAGTATGTTAGGATACGTACTACCCTCTGGCAGCTGCACAAACCAGACTAACCTTACGTGTGTCAGAGCTGAGTTTGAAACAAGGTTTAGAATAAATGAAATGGTATCCTGTGGGACAGTTTTTACGTTTTTATTTATGTTGAATTCTGTAGTGAGCATAATTTAAGGCATAACTCTGTTAAAAAAGGAGATTTGTTGTGCGTCGTGAAACATTGATCATAGAATCAAGCGTTGGCCAAATTTCCTCTCATTTCATCACTGAAATAAACGTAACATTGCAAAGCATTCCTGACATTTACATCCCTGATTCGGGACGATCATTTTTCGAAACCTTGAGCCAAATTGAAATCGAAACAGTACAAACAGTTCAATTCACATTTGTCTCGTTATTATCCACATCATGATGTCCAAGCTTGTGTTTCATTACCAGTCCAATGATCAAGTCCAGACGTGTGTCTCAGCACCGTCCAAGTCCAGGCTTGTGTCTCAGCACCGTCCAAGTCCAGGCTTGTGTCTCAGCACCGTCCAAGTCCAGGCTTGTGTCTCAGCACCGTCCAAGTCCAGACGTGTGTCTCAGCACCGTCCAAGTCCAGGCTTGTGTCTCAGCACCGTCCAAGTCCAGGCTCGTGTCTCAAAGTTTAGTCTCATCAAGCTGCTGCTGGAGGCGGAGATGTCAGTTCACTGCTGACCTTCCCTAGTGGGGCGGATTCGGTCCGGTTTCCGACTGCCGTTTCCGCCCTTCAGAGAATTGCCGCCGACGCTCGACGGAAGCAGATACAGCCAGGAGATGAAGACCTCGACGGTCGACAGCGGCATTGGGGGAGAACTAAATTACGAGGTAAGAGAAGAATAGTAGGGAAGCATAATATTAGATTAAAGCAACCAAGATGCAGAATAGAAGAAATAAATATTCCTGTATCAGTACACAGCGTAACAAAAAATAATGGTAATAAATTTGTCAATGAACTACAGGGTGCGGCATAGGTAACTCTCTTTTTAATTTTATATCGAATAATGCATATTTTCTTTATTGTTTTCTTTAATAAATTTTCTAAATCTCCATTTTTTCAAATATTTTATACAACCATGAGATTAACAAAAAAACAAAGAGTAAAAGCAATTCAATTGTACTATCAAAACAATAAAATAATGCTGGAACCGCAAAATTGAGATCAACTGAATTTAACATCCCAAGAGTGCAAAGCCGAAATATCTCAAGCTTAGAAAGTCCAATGGAATACAAGAATGATTTATTGAACATTATTAACCCAAATAAGCATTATATTAATTTGTTAATATATCATATTAATCTATTAACCAGTGGCCATACATTCATATTCGGAAAAATAAAGGATAATCAAAAAGGCTTTAATTTTTTAATTTTAAAGGCTTAACTTAACCAAAGGGTCTTACTTATGCCACCCCAGTAGTAAAAATGTTCCCACTGTCATGAACAACTGTCCAGTTGGACAGAAAATAAGATGCTTGATGAGTTTAGATGTGCAGTTTTTGTTTAAATTGTAACTACAAATTTCACCCTGACCAGCATATGTAATGTTAAAAGTTTGAGCTTACTGTTGATTACCTAAATGCTATTGCGACATGCGCCGTATATTACTTTTTTCTGAAATACATTATTGTTCCTTTTTCGAACTTTTGTGTATTTCAATTTTTAAGTATTGCTCCAGTAGCTCAATAGTCTGCACAGCTATTATATTACTACAGTAAAATATTTATCAACTCAGGAATTTCATATTAATGCATTTTCAGCACCCCTGTACTTTACTGTCAACTCTATACAATGCCCTGCTATTTCTTCGTTCTGCACTTAGTTCTCTGCAGTCCGCTGGCAGTGCTCTTAACTTTGTTGTCTGTTATGCAAGCTCACCTCGGTGCACCCAGTACTCTGCACTATGGACTCCTCTCAAAGCATTTTGCACTTTACACAATAAATTTTGCTCCCAAACACCTACATTTCCCACTAGATTTTGTACGCTGCTCTCCAAGTTCCGGATGACGGACTCTGAAATGCTGGCTGCGTACAGCACGCTTGCTCATAGACTTTGCACGTAGCACAGCCCGCAGTGAACTTCCAACACAGCACTGTGAACTCCTACACGACAGAAGGTGCTCTCCACACTGTGCATCAGAGCATTCTGTGTGTTACTCATATCCCCCTGTACTCAGAACACAACACTCTACATTTTATATACAACACTACATTCACCGCATAGCAATACATTCAGCACACAGTACTCTGCATTCTTCACACTACACTCTACACTCACCTCATAACAATGCATTCAGCACTCTGCATTCTTCACACTACACTCTAAACTTACCTCATAACAATGCATTCTGATCACAACACTTTACACTCACCTCATAACAATGCTCTCAGGACACAGCACTCTACACTTCTTCAACAGAAGTATTTGTTCTTGCAGTTGGTCATAAAACTCAGTGATGCGACATCGGAGCCTGCATTTAGTGGTGCTGCACAAATACACTCATTAATGAACACAAAAGTCTTGCAACTTCAAATGGAAGCCTCGACGCAATAAGGATGCGTTACGGTCTCCATGGAGCTGTGATGGAGATGTTGCATGCGGACACATAATAAAGATAAGGAAACTTAACGCACTCCGGCGTATATCATTCCACAGCGGTAATGCAGGGCTGTCGCAATTGAATAGATGATCCCTCAGAGTGTGAGCGCAGTTGTATAATTCATGCTAATTAGAGCAGGTTTATTGTCGTGTCACACTGGCTTTAGCACTTAGCGCCTCCTCCGCATCTCAAGATCCTAATGAAAAGGGACGCGTGCGTGCACGTGGTAGCAGACAGTGCGCATGACCGTCGTGTCTGTTCTTCGCTCTGGTGTCCGTTGCTTCACTTTATTTTTCTGATTCTTGTACCAATGTAATACCCTGAAGTCATCTTTGAACAATGAAGAAAACGACTGAAAAAGATTTATCGCTTTGTGATATAAATATTTCGCCATCAAACAATAATATATCAGTTGAGCGGGAACCATTAAAACGTACTTTTTATTTTTATAGATGAAATACCAGACGAAGCTTTGATCTTAATGAAATCGCAAATATTTTGTCGGCCGCGATTTATAGTAACAATGAGTTATTTTCCAAAGTTTTGCTCCTAAGCTTTGTATTTATGCATCAATTTCACTCTATTTTTGAGTCATGAGACTGCTTCATGCATGAGCTTTGCAAACATGACAGGAATGGGCGACACAATATTGGCATGTGAAGCGTAAAACATTGGTATGATGAGAATATAAAAATCTAACCACGACAAGCATTTTGAAAAAATGTACAGAGTACGCCAAGTCTTGACGTCAAGAGTTAGAGAATATATTTCTCTACATTTTGGTCGACAAGCTACAGATCTCACAGAAATTGCAATTTAGAAGGAATGGTGCTGCCGACTGAATTGCTCAAATTTTAGGCACTCAAAATATGGCTCGTAAATATTGTTGTCTACTTTCTTACCATTCAAGGCTCTTGAAATTCGAACTGAGTCACAAATTTCGATCAGGATGTGAGGCTATCTGTTTGACTTGAAGAATGAGGGAGCAGTCTATTCCTAGCAACGATGAATGTGTAGTGCATCGCTAGCTCACACTACAATAAGGAACTCAAAATATCAGAACGAACTCCTTCCTAAGCGTAACACTAGGCTTCAGAAGGTGCTGCAACAGCATGATAGTGTTAGTTATAAAAAAGAAAAAATATGTTATATGAAGAAAGAAAGAAAGAAAATTATTTTATTACATCAAGTTGATACATGGCATTTGCATTAACATTGCGTTTTAAATCCCTTTAAATCAAAGTCCGACTGGGGTGGAAATACATTCTTTGATAATGCAAACTTCTTATTTTTTCACTGAACAATAAGATTTAAAATATACAAAAACAAGGATAATGCCGATGATACAAATGCCTTAACAGAAGTGGTATGCAAATAATGCAAAAGTGCAAATAAAACAAGAATCTCATTTTCTATTTTCAGAATAACTTCAGTGAGCTCATTCATTAGACGTTATCGTCACATAGATTTCACGCGTTCCTTTGTTAGAATTGTTGGAACATAAGCTTTCATAAGCTTGCTAAGTGAGTTCTCCATCGAATATTTATTCATATAAAATGTTTTCTGGTTCTTCTGGGTCAGGGATAGCACAGCGCAGTCACATTTCCACCAGCCACGGCAGAAACACACCAACAGGACGAATGACGGGCATGCATCCTCTGAACCAGTGCTCTTCAAAGTGTGGGTCGCGCGGTCATTCAAAGGAGGTCTCAACATGTAGCATCATACTTTTCTCATTTGTGTTATAATGTTATTTCAGAAAATATATCATTTTTTACTATAAATAATTAATAAATATTGATGAATCAAGTGTCAGTGTGATTTTTTAACATGAAAACCATACATAAAATAACACACAAACTTAATGAAAATGCTGAGCCGGTATTATATGTTTGTAACGAGTTTTGAACTTGTTCCATCACATGCCTAGGTTGACTGTAGAACTAGCATTACAAAGTTTTACGTCTGGCAACAGCGACTAGAGTAGCGCTCAGAGGAATATAGTGTGATGTCATAATTTCCTTACTCTTCACTATGATTAAACGAAAAATAATTAACAACATGGATACTGGTGTTTATTTTTAACCTTATTGACACAATTTTTAAGCAGCTTTGCGGGTGCTCACTGCTTAGTATTGCGTCAGCTCCCGTGATTGTTGTGTCGCTGCTTTCCATTTCAAATTCCTCCCCGTGTCATACAATATTAATATAATATTCTTAAATGTGTGTAACTTTACAAGTTTACAATGAGTACTCAATTTCAGTTCTTTTGTTTCAAAAATATTTAACTTATTCCTATCGTTGTAATGGATATATAAACGAAATAAATGAGTTTGACACTACAGTTGTATTAAGAGTTTATAAGTTAATATATGGGTCGATGAAAATAGGGAAATTTAATATTTAAATTTTATCCATATCAGAGCTTATTTGCATATCAATTACCATTCGTCATGAATTTACAAAGTTGAATTTATGTTCAATACTTTTCGAGAAATCTCCCAATGAATAAATGGTTAATACATAAGAGTAATTAAGACCTCATGTGATTTGAATGATGCCGGCTGGATTGCAACTGGTGAGACAAGTGCTAATGTGGAAACAAAAGTGAGCAAGCATTCTCATGGGAAAACAAGACAGTACAATTAAACTTATTTGCAATATTGATTTAGCATCATTGAAATAAATAATGAGCAGCGCCCAATGTGCGTGATCTGCAGTGTGCATTTAGCAAATGAAAGCATGAAGCCTGCAAAATTGGAGAAGCATCTCGACACGAATCATCCTTCTTGTGCTAGCAAACCAGTGGAGTATTTTGAAAGGTTGTTACAGTCTACAAGAAAGCAGCAGTCTAATATTGAAGCACATGTTTTAACGAATTTAAAACACTTACAAGCATCGTTTGAAGCATCTTATCTAATTGCAAAGGCTAAAAAACCATTCACAATTGATGAAGAACTTGCTCTGCCAATAGCAATCAGAATAACCGAAATTATCAACGGACAAAAATGTGCAAACAAATTAAGAAAAATTCCAATGGCCGACACTACAGTGAGCAAAAGAATTTTGAAAATAAGAAGAAACCAATTTGAACAATTACTTGAAAGGATTAAAAATAGTTCAAAATTTGCAATTCAGATGGACGAAACAACGGATATCACATACATGGTACAATTATTAGCGTACGTAAAGTATTGCTACAACAGCGATGTTCATGAAGACTTACTCTTTTGTAGGCCGTTAGAATGACATACGACAGGTGAAGCAATATTTCAAAAAGTAGATGACTTTTTTAAAGAAGTAGGATTGAATTGGGCTAACTGTGTTGGGGTGTGCACCGATGCAGCAATGACGGGGAAGAATGTTGGTTTCCACAATAATGTCAGGTCTGTATGCAATGAAACAATAACATTTACTCATTGTGAATTGTGTGCAGTGCTATAAGATTCAGTTAATATAATTAATTACTTCAAAATCCGTGCTCTTAATACTCGGCTCTTTACAAATTTATGCAAAGCAATGGGTTCAGATTTTGAATCCCTGCTGCTTCACACTGACATTCGATGGTTTTCAAGAGGTCGGGCTTTAAGAAGGCTGATCGCTTTAAAAAATGAAATCATGTTATATTTATCAGGTAACAACTCAGATTTCGTAAAACATTTCCAAAACAAAAATTGGCTTTCCAAACTTTGTTATTTATCAGATATTCTTGAGAAACTTTATAACCTCAAGATATCATTGTAAGGCGAAAATACAAATGTTCTTACATTAACTTCAAAAATTCAAGCTTTCCTGAAAGAAATTAATGTATGGTTGATGAATGTAAAAAGTAACTTGTGTGAGACATTTCCATGTCTGGAAGAGTTCTTCACAGAAAACGAACTAAATCTTGAAATAATCAAACCAATTATGATTAAACACTTGGCAAGCTTAGGCGAAAATTATAAAAATATTTTCTTCAAGAATCAGACGTGAGCCGATTTGATTGGATCCAAAATCCATTTGATGCTGAAGTCGTAAAAGTACGTCATCTCACGCTAGAGACACAGGAAAAATTTGCAGAACTTTCTTCTGATTCTTCTCTAAAAACCATGTTTGCTAAAATGAGTCTAAATTCGTTTTGGGTTGGCATCAAATTGGAATATCCAAACTTGTCACGACTTGCAATGGATACTCTTCTACCTTCCTCAACATATTTATGTGAAAGTGCTTTTTGGGCATTAACTAATCTCAAAACAAAATATCGATCGAGATTAGGAAATAATGAAACTGTACTTACACCAGCGTTAACAAAAATAGAGCCTAGATTTGACCTTCAGTGTAAGAAAATGTAGGCGCATCAATCTCATTAATTAAATATAAGTGATATTGTTTAACGCTACTAATAGTATATATAGATTTTTTAATGCCCTAATATACGCAATCGATCCTTTTTTTCTGAATACACTTTACATATTACTGTTTACAATTTTTTAATGTGTGTATTTTGTACAGTAGAGCCGATTTCTTAATAAACATTAAATTTTTCTGCCATATTTATATTTTGTTTTTTATTTTACTGAAGTTAAAGGGGTCGTACAAAAATAAAATCTTTTAATGAGGGTCGCGGCGGATAAAAGTTTGAAGACCACTGCCCTGAACGACTATGTCTGCGCGTGACCTCCGCCGCAACCAGCAATGACCTTATGTTCATAGCAACCATTATGCATCCACATTCCCTACGAATACTCAACACTCAAGCACCTGAGTGGTCTAGCACTCAACACTCAAGCACCTGAGTGGTCTAGTACTCAACACTCAAGCACCTGAGTGGTATAGTACTCAACACTCAAGCACCTGAGTTGTCTAGTACTCAACACTCAAGCACCTGAGTGGTCTAGTACTCAACACTCAAGCACCTGAGTGGTCTAGTACTCAACACTCAAGTACCTGAGTGGTCTAGCACTCAACACTCAAGCACTTGAGTGGTCTAGTACTCAACACTCAAGTACCTGAGTGGTCTAGCACTCAACACTCAAGCACTCGAGTGGTCTAGTACTCAACACTCAAAACAAAAAAAAACGTATATTTCCAATAAAGTTGGTACATAAGAAATGTAACTGCATTGGTGTTTAAACATGCCTTATCATAAAATCCTTAAGTGGTAGGTATTCTATGCGTAGTATCATAGATGATAGAACAGCAGTACCTACGGGTATACGTAAACATTCACATCATGCAATGAACGTTAAATATACATGGGGAGACAAATGAAACTTCGCTTTTTCAATGATGACTTAAGAGGTAGTCATTGGTGATACATATAAATTCTGACGTGGTAGGTATTATACGCATTTTAGGTGATAAGCGAAATATTTTCTTTAGGTACAGCTTAGACTTGACATCATTACATTTAACTGAATTGGATGTTTTACATCCGAGAAAGACCGAAAAAGAAAAATTATAGGAGCGAAAAATTAAAACATAAAGTTGTGATTGTTATTAAACTGAAATTGTAATTTCTAATTACTGGTTGAGACCGTATGGTATGGCAAGCACTCAAGTGGTCTAGTACTCAACGGTAAAGCCCTCGGCACTCAAAGACTCAGCGCTCAAGTATTCAATGTTCAAGCACCTGACGCTCAAGCACTACAGTATTCAAGTGTTCAAAGTCAAAACTTGGGCAAAGGCAACGAAAATAATAGACTGAGCACTATATAGACAGCATTGATGTACAGGGTGGTCCGAAAGTAGGTGAACAGTATGTGGAATAGGTTTATGTATCAGTTATAATATTACAATTTTGCTCATTATAACTATGCTAATTCTGCTATATTATTGACAATTTGATAACTAAAATTATTTAAATTTAATCTGTTTTCTTTTCAAATAATTCAGAGAACCCATGATGGCAAATAATTTAGGTACAGATGAAAGAAAATAGGTGTTAAAAGAGCAGTGGAAATCTCAAAACACTGAAACCGTTAGAACAAAATAGGTTGCAATATTTGGTACTCAAGCCCCAAAGAGACAAATCATTTACCGCACTCGTGATAAATTCGATGCCACTGGCTCAAGCCTTCATGCTTCAAAGCTCTGTAAATTATGATGAAAAACAGTTTGAGCTCTTGCGTTGATAAAATTTAAGGACTTTTGTATTATTGTTCACAATAACATTTAATTGTCAGTGTAATAATTGTGTTAGTAAATATAATTGTATGTATACGTAATCTCAAAATAAATGTTATCATTTACTATCCACCTACTTTTGGACCACCCTGTATGTGGTGTAAACCTTGCTCGTGTCTTCTTTCTCCTGTTGGGTTACTACTATAAAAAGCATCATAGATGTACGCAGGGATGACACGGTGAAAAACTTACACTGTGATGAGATACACTAGGATAAATATACTCAGAACACCTACAATGGGAAAAAGACCATTAAGATGACTAACATTGGAATGAGGTTCACTGGGATGATCATATTGCAACAGAAGCAGATCATTTTTACGTTGCTCTACGATATTTCACTCTGAATAAATCTGTTCAAATGGTCTTTGGTAAAGTTCGATCGTATTTACAAAGTTTTTTCCAGGTATCATATTCTATTCTATTCTATTTTACAAAACAAGGCAAAGCGTTCTCTTGCTGCCATTCTTCAAACTTCACCACTACACTTTCTAGCTATTCTGAACCCGTAGAACTGTACTCCTCATTGAGAAGGCTCTCCTCCCTGATTCTTATCGCTGCACCCGTTATGCATCCGCCCCTGTTGAAACTCGTCAAAAGTTAGAGGTGCGCAGCGTAATTTTCTTTTACTACGCCCCTGTGTACATTTGCCTAATAGCACCGGCCACCTCAGAATTTATGAGCATTTTTAATTACTTGCGACGTCAAGGAGCAGCGCTCAATGAGACAGACGGCTGGGCCAAGTTAGCGCTGCCGAGCGAGCAGTGTCGCCTGAGGGCCATTGACTTTTGGCAGCGGCGTCCCGACATAGACCCGCAATTTGCACCCTTCTTGTCCCAAGCTTTGCTCCTTAATTGGAGCCTCCCACTGTAATATATCTTTCTTTTTTAAATAATACTTCTCGATTTTCAACTGCTCAAAATTCATCCGAATTTCTTTGCTTATATTCGTTTTCCTAATATCCATTCACACCAATATTCTTCATCGTCGCGATTTCGATCATATACGATTATGTTCAATATATCCTCATAAATAACTGGTTTTTAATCACGTGTCATTATGTATTCAGAAATAATTTTTCGATAATTCATTTTCCATTTCTTATACCTCGACTTCGTTCCTTAATTGGGGCTTTCGCCATTAATTTTGTCCCTGATAATTTCCGCCTACTTTTCCGACAACGCAGGCAAGGGAAGCTTCTCCCGTGATTAATGTGCCTTCCTGGAACCCAAGATTGTGCGGCAAGTCTCACCGTGTGCAAGCTTGCGAAGAGCAATCAATTCAGTATCTATGCGTACACTCGTCAACTTTAGAATGCATAGTTCAGGGCTTGCTTTTTACATAAGATCACAGATTCGATGTTAGCTCAACCTACACGCTTCATGATGGTGAGTGATACTAATTTGGTTACAGTAGAAGAGAGCAACCGTCAATAGAACATTTTCAATTTGAACTTTGAATGCTTTCGCTGACAAAAATTTGTATTAATTTTTTCCCTTCTTCAATGGTAATATTCCCATTTTCAGCTTTGCTGATTGTAAAATTACAATCAAGTACCGACCAATTAAAATTCAACCAACTTACTTGTCACCTATAATGAACGTTCTGGTACAGCGGACTTGTCACGTTATGGAGCGTGTTGATTTCAAGCCATAGCAAACCTACCATGACTTTTCAATCGATAAATATTACTCAAGGACGACCATGCGAAAATTGAATTTCGCTGAAGCTTCCCTTTACAACTGGAAGTTTGAGTTCAACCAAGTAGCTAAAAATTTCAGATTATCCTTATTTTAGTTGGAAGCATATAACTTGTTCACTACCATCTCTAAAAAATAAATCAGAAATATCATATCACTTCTCTCAATTTTTATCACCAATTCACAAGATTTTTATGAAAATCAATATTCATTTCTATATGTTTGAAGACGACAAGAAAAATCACTTGTACGTGTTTGTTGGAGGAGATGAAAGAGATTGCACTGCTGATGGGGCAATAAGGAGCAGTAGAGGGGCCAGAAGAGGTGCTTGCTCGTTCATATGAAAGCGAGGTGCCCTCTGCACACCAACTCGAGGTTCCTCCCGCTATTCAACAGAATATTTTAGAAAAGGTGACAGCAGTAGGAAATATTGATTCCGAAATTGATAACCAGAATTTGGGAGAGCAGAATTCTCGAAATTTCTTCTTTTAGTACCGATGACAATGGCTGCGCGGAGAATGGCAGGGGACCAAAAGGCCGCACTGGCTCGCAAAATATGACTTGAAAGTATTGTCAGTGCGGCTGTCACCGTCTCTAGGGTCCTATAAAAAGTAGACTTTCTCCGAGGCTGGTCTCCGACTACATGAAAATTTAATATGCACAGAGGAGGAAGAGACTGGATGACAGTAGGTTAGAGTGACCTCGGTCAATCCCAGGTCAATGCCAAACATAAATGAAAAAATACATAGTGGTTAGCGGAACTTGACAGCTGTAACTTAATTTTACGGAAAAAGTATACTCATATTGCCAACATGTCAATTTGTATAGAATGTAGTTTAAAAAGAGATTGATTTAAAGAGTTTGAGTGAAAAATAAATATCTTTTCACTGCCGGCATTACATACCCATGTTGTGCTGTGTTGTGTTGTGGGCTGGAGGCAGTTCATATGATGCTCTGGCATCCCTCAGTTCATTGTGTACTTAACTGTCACATGAAATTGTTTCGCATCAATGAGTAGTATTTCATGCTCGTTCACTTTCTTTAAAAAGGATGAGTCCTACATCTCTGTGTACGTGACACAATACTCATACTTCTCTTAAGACTTTAACGAAATGCTACCTTCTTGTTTAGCTTAAAGTTTTACTGGTGTGAGATTCTGTGAAAATATTTGGTAATTTCTTCAACCCATCATATGACAAATTTAATTTCTGTCAATGGTAAAGCAGGAAAGCCGAAAATTATTTCAAATACATAAAAAATCTGCACTATTTCTCATGAGTATATCGAACTCCGAAAACTATTAAAAAAAGATCAACCTGTGTTTGAGGTAGGCTCATGCCACTTCTACCTATATTATTCAACTAATACGGAATCAAGCACGAACGTATACTTTTCAACTCACTTTGTATGTTTTGCAATTAAATTGAAAAAATTCAAGACATTTAGATAAACTCAAAATGAGCCAAAGTAAATCAATAAATAACTTGCAATTTATATAGACTAGTGTAATGCCTGTTAATAATTTGTTCCCAAACGAATCAGTTTTGGGCTTGGGAAGAGAATCAGTTTTCTATCGGACGAACAACGTCTTTCTTGCTGTCGAAGTCTTTCTGCTTCTCTCTTACGGTTGGACACGTTTCTATCCATGTTGGCCTTTTTTGCCGGAGTTTTATTCTGAAATGTCCTCTATTATCTCTTTGAAGATTTTCAAGAAAATCACAATTCCGAAAACAATAACTTAATTTCCAAAATCTTTGGCCTTATACTAAGTGGTAGCCAGGTTACTGGTCAAACTAATTTAAAACATTTCTTTTTGCATTATCAATTAAAAAAAAGCGCCCACTCACGGTTATTATCCTAGCATGCATTTCGGTGTGTCTCAATTTTTTGTGGCAGTGTACCCGTGCCATCAAAAATGATGGCAAAAAATATTTATAAATCTTTCTTGAGATAATCTTTCTCTCGCTCTTCTTTTTCGCTCTCGATTCAGTCGTTTTTTTCGTTCCAGTGGAGTTTCCATGCTTAAGCTTATTTCAAAGGTAACTTATTTTTCTTGTGACAGTAATAAACAATTAGAATACAGCATTTTTGAGCCACAATATACCGCCGAACTCGGTATCCACGATACGGACTCGAGTATATTAGGCTCTGGAGCTTTGTAATTTTTTGAAAGTGACTTATTATAGTGCACTTGTACAGCTAAAATGAGTGTATTAATTTATCAGTGAACTGAAACCAAGACCGTCAGTGCTAATCTATTCTTAAGAGCGTTACACGAAATCATTTTCCAAAATCGTTAGCCTTATACTAAGTGGTAGTAGGTTACTGGTTAAACTAATTTAAAACATTTCTTTTCGCATTATCAATTAAAAATATCAAAGCATCATGATGAATTTCAACAGAAAAAGGTCCAACAAAAATTTCTATTCGTAAAAATAAACTGATTGTGTATTCTGGATACCAACATGCAAGTGAAAGGGAATTGAATTGCCACAGAAAATTAATGCAATAGAATGATTTCTTGTATTTCTTAAACTTTATCCTTGTTGCTATCAAAGCTATCGATTATAAGAGTGTGACACACGGACAGACGTACGCGGCTCTTATAGTATAGATTCTATAGTCCGTCAGAAGCAAATCGATGTATCGTCCTGAACACTAGGCTCTGTTTGCATCAGTTTTGTTCAAATTTGGCGATTGTAGACGAATTTTATCGTTGCTCTCGTGTACGTGGTCATGGATGTCCGCTCTTTTTCTTATTCACTACGAAGAACAAGTTTCTTTCAGTCACTTGTGTGTGGGTCGGATGCTTCAATAGTTTATGGAATATTTTTTGTCAAAGAAAAATAGTTTTACAATATTTTGAGAAATACTTTTTCCAAAGTAGAGAATTATTAGATACTACAAAGTGCTGCACAACTGGAGTTACACAAGTG
This sequence comes from Trinorchestia longiramus, assembly GCA_006783055.1. Classification (NCBI taxonomy): domain Eukaryota; kingdom Metazoa; phylum Arthropoda; class Malacostraca; order Amphipoda; family Talitridae; genus Trinorchestia; species Trinorchestia longiramus. Next base: position 31,600 of record VCRD01003856.1, read on the forward strand.
CCTCAAAGCCTACAAATAATTCGACAGTTCGAAGATATGCAACAATGAGTCCAAGGTTTCAGACTAACGCTACTTCAAACCGATTCTGCTGCACAAAATAGTACTTACTGCTATACAAATCGTTCGGTATGTATTGACACGATTTTAAAGAACAAATCCTTTTGTATAATCGACCTCAAATACGTAGTTTTCTACGGAACTCTGTCCGCGTGAAGTTTTGAGAGTATTCCAGCATTTTGTGATTTGGTTTCGTTAGTAGAGCCCACATTACGCCATTTCAGATTATGTCTGAAATGGTTGAAAAACTGGTCATTATTAAAGTCAATAATTCCACATATATGACAAAAAGTAGGAAACTTGTGATTTTAATTGGAAGAATAGGTGTATGCAAAAAAATAATGTATTATCATAGATATAATCTATTCGAACTCCGATTGTGCCTTGATACTAGTAAGATTTTAGGTTCAGATAATTTCAATTTTTCAGTATCAATACGTGTTTCAATACATATTTAGATTAGATAACATTGTTATCTCAAACAAGAAACACAGTTGCCGATTTATCACTGTATTCTTGTGATAAGTGACTAAAGATACAATAACTTACATAATAAACGTATCAGTCCTATTAACGAGGGATGGTGATCCTTGCTTGCGATGCAGGAGACGCAGGTTCAAATCTCGTCGTCACCTTCGTGTAATTCTACCTGATCATCGATGGACTAGGTTTTCATCCTGCCTGTTCCAACTCAGGACACTCGGAGTTATGCCTTCATTGAGCTCATCGAAGTGCTTCTACGAGCCTCTGCTTCTAGCTGCAGCACAGAGAATGGGAGTCGCTGGGAGCATCATCACTAGTCTTAAGATGTTAGCATTAAGAATATAAAATCCAATTCATATATTCTGTATGCCTAATTGGAGATAAAGTTTCTTTCTTTATTCATTCAGTCAGTCTTACTGACCTCTGGCGTCACGAGTAAGATAAATTCGAGTCGTGCATGGAGACTTGAACTAAGGACCTGTACAGCACAAGCACGGACAGCTAACCCCTCAACTACAGTAGAAGTATATTAGCTGTGCTTGTCGGTTGAGATAGTGAGTTGTCATTTCCTTCGTGTTGGAGCGAGGCAGAAAGAAAAAAAGAAAGTTTATTTCACTCATATATACATGAAACATGCAATGGTCTTTAAATTCTTAATACCCACATTTTTAGACTAGTATTTATGCTTCCATTGATAGTGTCTTAACATTTTGTGGTTTGAGGTAGAGGCTCGTAGGAACACGTTGCGATGACAAAATAAAAATAAAAGAGAAACAGTTTATTCCAGTATCGCTGATACACAACATATTCAAGATTGGGTTTTGGATGTCTGGATAGTTTGACCATGATTTGGAAATGTAAGGAAATTGTCAGTTTTAAGTGGAATCAGTCAGTTGGGCTTTCTGGTCCTCACGTCACATGCAGAGAAAATTCTAATGCCAGGTGTAGAAGCAAGCCCTCGAAACCAGGGATCTGTAACGTAAGCACAGATCGCTAACCTATATCATTAGCATCCCACGTATACTTCCTGCGTAGAAATGTAGCGCTCTCTGTCTTGCATTCATACAGCGTCCTATTTGTTCTTCACGTTAGGTAGACTGCATCCTTGCTTGTCGCTCAATTGCAGTTGAACAGTGCTTGTGATTGTAAAAACAGGATGGTAAGTTCGTGGGCCTTTTCATCCCTCACCTTCGTCTTCACTTTACCACTTTTCACTTTACCACTTTACTGGTTTTCTTGCCTGCGTTGAATCCAATACATTTTCTGACATCTCAAATCTGTCCGATTTTTTCGACCAAGCAGGTCAGCACTACACCAAAATTCAAGATTAAAAAAATTAGCCTCAACCCTTCAGACTAAAATAACAAAATCATAGCTGAGTAATTTCTGTGTCTCATTTAAGCATTCTAAACAAGTTTACAGCTCAAACGTGTATCTAACTTCTCAATACAGGTGAATTACATAAAAAATTCACAAGCCACTAAGTTACAACGGCAGTGAAGCACAAAATTTGAAATCCGTCATGTGCATGGGAATCGAAGGTGACAATTTTTGTTTCTAATTGGATTGTTGAATTTACTTGATTAAATTACAGAAGATACACACACACACACATATATATATATATATATATATATATATATATATATATATATATATATATATATATATATATATATATATATATATATATATATATATATATATATATATATATATATATATATATATATATATATATATATATATGTATAATGAAACTGTCATTGATTCTGCTTCTTCAATATTCCAAAGAGAGAGAGAGAGAGAGGAATGTAGGACAATGCAACCTTACTCTATGAGTGCTCGAAATTCTTTCAAAATGACTATCAAAGAAATTGATGAGCACTATCACCGTACATTCATATCTTACCTAGTCAATTAAAGAACGTCAAAAAGTAGTCTTTCTTCACGGTTTCACAATATATTAGACACTTTAGAGATATCTTTTTCACATGATATGTAAACACTGTAATAACACTGTAATCGGTGATATATCGGAATAAAGTTTATCAGATATTTTGATTGATCGACTTCAGGAGCTTTTCAACTATTTTTACCGAATTTCAATTTACGTAAGTCCGGATACGGATGTGTATTCACACTGGTTTTCAAAATAGTGAAACAAGAAGAAGGTGAGAATTTATCCGTTTTCAGCCTGGGGGCTAATTTTCAGAAATCAATAAAACATCCCTGAAGGCGTGGAGCTGCATGGACCCAACTCCGAAGCTCCAATAAAAGTGAAACAAGAAGAAGAAGAAGGTGAGAATTGACGCTGCATGGACCCATCTCCGAAGCTCCAATAAAAGTGAAACAAGAAGAAGAAGAGCGAATGGAGAATAAAAGGTGGGTTAAACGAATCTTTGAATGGAATCTGAGTGAAAGTCTTTGGGAGAAAATTTGTTGGGGGGCATGCAAGAAAACTGAAGATTCAGAAGACAGTTTGTGTTAGAATTGGAAGAACTATGGACGATTGGTTGTTGAGAGGTCATGGAGGTAAAGGAATAGAGTGGGATTGTAATAAGTGGAAGAAAGAAATTGAAAAACTAACAAAAGAGTATGGCCGGAACAAATGGAAGCATAGTATGAATGGGAAAATTACTTTAACCTGGTATGCCAGTAAGAATGTACAAAGGTTTGAAGTGTTTTATGATGGAAGTTTTGGCAGCCAACTCTTGTTTGCCGTCAGATGTAAGGCATTAAGTGTGAATAGGCATACATGGAGGTGGAATGAGGGGAATACAAGGTTATGTCTGCAGTGTAACAGAGGAGTAGAGGAAACAGTTGAACATCTGGTCTTGGAATGTAGTAAATATGAACATGAGTGAGAGAGCCTCATGGATGTGGTCCATGAGCAGTGTGGAGAAAGCAAGTGGAATGCAAGGTGTGTTGAAGAGAATTCTGGTAAGAGATATCTTGTAGGGTTGGATGAGGAATGTAACATGACTGTTGTGGATGCAATGAAAGATTTTTTAATGCATGCATGGAATAAGTGACAGTGATGTTGAATAGTTATTTTTTTAGTATGACTACCTGCTAAGCATGTGGGTCTGTTTATGACAAGCTGGATCTTCCAGTGATGCCCTCACTTGGCTGGTTCATTTGCATGGAATGACTCAGAGTGACCCTGGAGGAATTACTTTAGATGACCCTGGCTCACAGGAGAAAAACTCTGGGATGCCATTCTGTTGTATGCCTATGTATTAGAGGGAATTGAAGGTCGTTATAAAGGCCCCAGCCAAACGCTGGCCCTCAAGTCTAAGTCAAAGGATTACAAAGACGGCAAACGAGGTGTTTATATGGTGTATCGTTTGGCTCTTTTGTGAGAATTGGCTGAAAACTATATCCAGTTTTTTGCATCCAAATATTTATCTCTACCTTTCTTTATTTGTTTTTTGCATTCTTATTTACATTCTTATTGTATTATCATTTCATGCATATATAAAAGAAGAGGAGGGGGACAACCTCCGTCTCTTCATCAGGGAGAGATTCAGATGCCTGGGCCGCCATAGATTCCTCTACTGATTGTATCCCCCCTACTTCTTGTCAACCCCTATCTTCAAGTCAAGGCATGATATCAGATGGCCTCTGTCCACAAATTGAGGATACTGGGGGTTACTGGATGACCAGCAGCTTTCTCTGTCCCCCATACCAGCTTTTGAAGTGAATCAAAAAAAAAAAATCTGAATCTAGAGGTCCATAGCTATGAGGGGTTTTCACCTAAACAAGGGGATTTCATTACTCCAGCTCACCACACTAGTGGGAAAATGCCACTGAGCAATAATCCAACTAATCCCACCATTATATTGGTGGAACCCAGCATGGATGATGCCTCCAAAAATAGGAAATTCTTGACCAATGATGTGGCACTTAGTAAGGCAGTGGTCAGTTCTGCCTTTGGGAAAGAAGGAATAGCTGACTTCAAAAAAATTTAGATGAAAATATTCTGGTTGTCACAATGATAAAACATTATGAAGATGTTCCACCATTCCTGAGTGTTCCAGAGATTGGAGCATGGAAGATCAAGTGTTTCCTGGCAGCCAACCAAATCACTTCAGTAGGAGCAATCAGGCCTTTTGGGGAGGACACCAGCAGGGAGGAATTAACTGAAGCACTGATTGATGCTGGCTTCGAAGTAGTGACAGTTGAGCATATATACATAGGTAAAGATAAAATAGTGGCTGCTTTTTTCAAGGTGGTATTCAATACTGCCATTTTGCTTCAATTTGAACGGATTGGAGACCAGCAGTACCGAGTACATACATACATAAGGCAGTGTTTCCATTGTCAGAGGTTTGGACACAGTGCTGTATATTGAAGAGCTGCCCCTCAATGTGTTGTGTGTAGTGGTCTCCATAACAGCAAAGACTGTCCCTTTCCAAGTACACACTCATGTTGTAATTGCAGTGGTAACCTCACTGCAAGTTATGGTGGTTGTCCCGAGATCAGGCAAGCTAGAGAAGTAGAAAAAGTAAGACAAATTCAAAAGCTTTCCTATAGGGATGCTGCAAGGTAAGTCTTGCATGCTGGAGGGACTTCCTTGGTGCAGCCTCTCTCTGATCAAACCTTGAACATTCCAACTGTGACCCAATCTGAAGGTAAGGTTCAATACTTTCCTTAAGCACAACCTCTTAAACTTGTCTCTGTTCACTCAGACTGGAAATGAGCTTATCACTCCATCTCCAAATGTTACTGTAACTCAATTAGTCAAGTTGTTGGCAAGAACACTCGCAGCTGTCACTCGTCAAATGAGAATCTGAATCTAAAAGATCTAATAATAGAAATTGCTAAAGATACTTTCAAATCTAAACTGCTGAACACTTTTGCCAACAATAAAAGACCATCTACAGCACAATCTCAACATAATGCTTGTTCTGACCCTTCTAACTTAATGACCACTCCTGACTTGTTGCCAACAACTCAAGTGACACCTTGCCCCATCTTAGGAAGACCAAACCTAAAAAAAAAACACAATACTAATGCCCAAATTTCATCCTCAGCAACAAAGAATAAATCCCTACATACCTCTGAAATTTTTTTTCGCACAATGCACAGCACTAAACCCACAAATAAATCTTCAAAATGTTTGGAAACAAAGAATTGAAAATGTTACAGTAATTGCTGAAGCCTTTCTAACAAACTGAGTAATTTTAAAATAAACATATACTCCCTTAAACCCCATGTTGCATGCCTAAATGAAACTTTGCTTACTCCTAGATTTGAACCAAGATTTATTAACTACACTGCCATATATAGACATGGAGCAGCTAATCAGGTTGGTGGAGGGATTACAATTCTAGTAAGATCAAACATAACATTCACAAAACTACACCTCACTCCTTTCAATCAAGGATTTCTAGAAGTCTTGGGTATAACACTGTACAAGCCTAATTGTTCTTTTCTCTCAATTCTATGCATCCATAACTCCAATAAGACAATCACCACATGGAATTCCTACACTACTTTGATCAGCTACTGCCCACCCACGTCATAGTGGGGATTTTAATGCCCTCCATCCACTGTGGGAACCAGCTAAGTCACCAAACACCACCGGAAGAAACTTAGAACAAATTCTACAAAATAATCCCTCTCATGCTCTGCTTACTCCTTCCCTACCCACTTACTTGAATGTCTATCAAAATTCTTTCTCTACCCTTGCTCTTACCTTCGTTTCAGCTGTTCTGCAACCTATTGCTTCCATATCAACAGAGGAGGATCTGGGCAGTGATAATTATCCTTTTGTTACATATTTTGGAATAGAACCTTCATTAGTAAGATACAGGTCCTGCCCATTCTGGAGGTTTGGTAGTGGGAATTGGGCGGACTGGTTTGCTACACTGCAACAACCAGAAATGCCTGAAATATTAGATGCAGAACAGGGTTTTGATGAGTTTAGGAAAAACTTCATAGCAACCAGTGTTACAATTTTTGAATAAACAAAGAAATACAGATCTCCCCGCTATAATAAAACATGGTGGTTTCCTAGATGTGCAGAAGCAGTGGAAGCAAAAAGAACACTAATATCCCAGCCTTCAAACAAAAATTTACTAGAATTTAAACATTGTCAAGCAGGAGTAAAGTTTGAAGTTCAAATTGCCAAGAAAGCATCTTGGCTCAATTTCTGTAATAAAATTAATTCTGAAACACCAATATCCTTGGTATGGAAGCAAATAAAATGCCTTCAAACCGCTTTTTTTAAAAAAGTGCAGGTTTTCATTTCACTGAACTCCATTTTAACAGACTCAGACTCTAAAGCCAATGCGCTGGCTGACCATTTTGAAAAAACCCTTGGTTTACCATCTCCAATCCCATTCTCTCAATTTGTTTCGCTTCCACTTGATCTTGTCTTAAGTTCAGTGCAGTCTCCTTTAAATGGACCATTGACAACAGGTGAATTAGATAGGAGTCAGGCCTTCCTGAGGAACACTGCTCCTGGATTGGACCGTGTGTGCAATTAGCACCTGAAAAATTGACCAGATATTCATAAGAGATGGCTTCTCAACTTGTGCAGTAGTAGTCTTAGTACGAGTGACTACTCGATCGCTCGCTTTAATTATTCCTCTCCCTAAACCTTTCAAACCTTTAACTGCTGTTGAATCTTTCCGCCCTATGTCTTTGCTCTTTTGCCTCCTAAAGTTGATGGAATGAATGATAGCTCAGTGCCTCACCTTTTATTTAGAACAAAATGGGGCTTTTAGAAATTCACTGGGGGATTCAGACAGCGGCTGGCGGCAGTCGATCAGGTTGCTCGTTTGGAGGTGGCTATTCGTTTGCCAATTGCCGGGAAAGAAATATGTGTTTTTGTGGAATTAACTGACGCATTTAACACAGTCTGGCCCACAGGAGTCCTCTACAAGCTGGGTTCGTGTGAAGTACGGGAGCCAATTCTACGATGGCTTCACTTGTACCTAACTAATCGCTTTTTCCAGGTATACTTTGAGTGCTTTCACTCCTCAGTAAGAAGAGCTAAAAGCGGTAATTCACAGGGTGGTATCATGTCCCCCATGCTTTTCAACCTAATCATGTCCGACATTCCAATTCAAACAAGGGTGCTGTCGTATGAATATGCAGATGACCGAACCGATTTTACAGCTCACGAGGAACTGCATGTGGCAACTGACAAACATCAAATTCAAATGAATTACTTCTATAAATGGTCACACCAGTGATCCTTAAAATAAATTGTACAAAAACAAAAACCATGTGCTTCACTAATAAAAGAATCACTCCACTTCTTATTTCTTGTGTTGACAACCTCTAATTTTTGGACAAAAATATAAATATCTTGGAGTAATTTTAGATGCTCCCCACTTACGATGGGAACCTCAAATATATTACTTGAAACAAACCTCCATTTCAATTCCTAATTTACTGCAATCAATATCCCCTAGGCACTTGGGTGCTGACCGTGAGGTGCTACTAAAACTGTAAAATTCTCGTTCGCAGTCGTCTTGATTATGCTGCACCATTATATGGAACAGTAGCCCCTAATGATCTCTCCAAGTTGAACAGTATCCAGAATCAATGCCTGCGCATTGCAACTGGGTGCCTTAAAACTACTGCTATCACTTCCCTTTAAATAGAGGCCAACATTAAACCTTCGGTTTAATGGCACCGAGAAGAAATAGCATGTAGTTGACTGCTTCAGCTTCCTCTCAATGTAGCCACTTCTGAGCTGGTTTAGAGGTTAAATACCTCTCAAATTGATTCTTCATCCCTATTGCTCACCTTCATCTCGTGTGTGAGAGCTATTGTTCCCAACTCCCTCTGCAAATGCAGCTCCAATAATCTCAGCACTTCCTCCTTGGTTCTGACTGAATTTTTACCTTCTGTGTCTTCCTTAACCTCCTAATCAGTTATCCAAATCTATAATGAACTAATGGATACAAAATTTGCAGATTACATAGCTATATTCACAGATGGTTTGCGAATTACCGAGCCTACTTGTTCTTTCTTAGCCGCGGTTGTGGTCCCTTCAAAATGAGTCACGCTAAATTGGAAATTTCGCCCACAAAAACAGGTAATAGAGTACGAATTGTATGCTATTAACGAAGCCCTGTCTTGGATCTTAATACAATGAGAGGAAATAATGTTAATCAACTTGTTCTGTATATTATAGACCAAAGGAATGTAGTATCTAGGTTTAGGCAGATCAAATACCGACTCTGAGCTCTTTATATTTGATTTGCCTAAACCTAGATACTACATTCCTTTGGTCTATAATATACAGAACAAGTTGGTTAACATTATTTCCTCTCATTGTATTAAGACGCAGTTTATTCCAGGCCATAAAGGTGTGCCGTGTAATGAGGCTGCAGACAGTGCTGCTAAAGTGGTGCATTTACTGCACACTGACCCCCTACTCTAAGGAGGAAAATGTAAGTCTTGCCTGTATAGCATTTAGGACATGATGGAACTCTACATGGCTACAGCAAGTAAGAGTAACCGGGAAGAGGCGCCACCTCGTGCAAATTAGAGACACTTCTGGTAGATGGCCCTAGGCCTCACAGAGGAACCGTCGTGTAGAAACTGCCTTGGCTAGACTTTGGGGTGGGCATACAGGTTTTAGGTCCCAATTGTTTCGTTTCAATCAAACAGATAATCCCAATTGCCCATGTGATAAAGTAGAAACTATAGAACATGTGCTCTTTAATTGTTTAAACTATTCTGATGAACGCGCCAACCTAACTACACTCTAACTTTTCCAAAAGTTCCTGCATACTTGAAAAACATATTAGGAGGTGGCCCGTTCCCTGAAAATGTACAAAATTGATCATAGAGGAGGATATATAGGATCAAATAAACGAGTAAATAAAAACCCAAAACCAGAACCTGATACAGTTTGGCTCTCACAATCGTTATGCCAAAATTGATTCTGAATGGTTGCAATTTATAGAAACAATAAAACAATTTATAGAAACAATAAAAATCAAGTAGACTAATGTGACAAACCTCCGTTGGTACTAACCCTAATTCTTCAAAAATAAAGGGAAGAGTTTTAGAATAGACGGGAAACACTCCTTTAAGCAGCTCTGATATAGGTTATTGCAAAGAGTTGCCACCTGTAAAAGGGGATGTTTCCTTAGTTTCTGTCAATCCCCAACTTCACTCCTTCAGAGATAAGCCCTGAAGAGTTGTTTCTGCAATGACAATTTTGGTCAAATAAGATATTTTTGCCTATTGGCTTTAAGAAGCTCTAGGCTGCGCCACCCAGGCTAGACCTTCAGTACAGATATAACAACTCATGCGTGGCACTGGGTCGGGCAGGCCTTAGCAACTAAACTTTGAAAGTAATACAAGACTTTGAAAGTAATATACAAAAAACTAGGTGAATAAAATTGTGAAATGAAATATTATTTATATTGAAATATTTATAGAATATGGAATAGCAGAACCATCGCCATCCTTTGCTAAATATTTGAATTTCTCTCTTCTGCAGGTAGGAACAAAGGAAACATTGTAAACAAAAGAAAAAATAACCTACCTTTCTGATCTTGGGCTACATGGACTAGTTTGCGAAGCCCCAAATAAACACGCCAAAGAAGAAGAAGAAATACTCGAATGTAAACAAACCTTTTTGTTCCTTTGCATTTGATGATATAGGGTGATCCTTAGAGAATTATTTTAGACGACCTTGGCTCACAGGAGATGCCACCCTGCTGTATGTGTTGTATTAGAAGAAATTGAAGGCTGTTACAAAGGCCTCAGCCGATGCTGTCCCTCAAATCTAAGTCTAAACTGGCTGTAAACTTCGAGGGAATGTAAAGTTAGAAAGATGTAAAGGCCTCAGGCAAAGCTGGCCATCGAGTCTAAGTCGAAAGAATGTAATATTTCTGAAGGTTAAAGAAATTCATCATCATTGAGTGAACCTCGAATAAAATTTGTAGTGAATTTATAATGTAATTTCATTTAATTGTAGTAGTAAATACACTAAAGTTGTATCCAGCTTATAGTTAAAAACCAAAACAATGGTATTCAGGAAAACAGGTTTTCCAGTTTGAAATGAGATGCTTGTTATTGAATACGTGTAATATCTACTAACCTTTATCGCACTGATCTATCTCTGATATCCTGAATTGGTTTTGTACTAATCATAATGTGCTGTAGACCATCTAGTCCAAGAGAAATCTGTATGTGTATTGACTGCTTGTGCTTGTGGTGGTTAATTTTTGTGTAATTTTCACATTTCAAAATGCTTTGTGTATATACTTAATTTTTGAACATTTATATTCATATTTTGTATGTAATTAGACTTGCAAAGTTTTTCAGGTTTCATGACATTCAATCAGAACAATATAAATTATATTTTTGCTAATTGTGCTTTTCATCTATATTTCATGATATTTTATGTATTGTCTCTATTTGCAATTATGTATTTGGGATTTCAATTTTCAGGTATTGAAATCAAGATTTTATTCTGATGTTTAAATAGAAGTTGCTGATGAACAGAAGATAGAGTATTACTTTGCAAATGCTAAATAGATGGTGTGAGGAAATAAATTCAGATCAAACTTTAATTATTCCTATTTAAAAATTTTAATTTATTTATAAGAAGTGAACATGTATGATCTAGTTTCATTATCCTAGTAAATATTAGTTGACGTTTTGTAGGCATGCAGATTAACGTATCTGGGGTTTGGATTGTGTTCAGAAATCTTTGTCAAAAGCTTTTTTCACAATTCAATAAGTGTTCTATCAATCATTCATGGAGACTATTGCTAGCCATTCTAAGAAGAGACTGTAATAATGGGGGAGTTCTTTGTTCAATAAAGTGAAATGAAATTTGGCTTCACCAGAAATTTGGCTTTACTGAACAAAGAACTCTGCCATTATTCCAGTCTGTAACATAAAGAACACAAATTACAAGCTTCCATGAAGCTCCTTACTAAATACCTTTCCAGCACCAACATGCATCTCTCTAATACATAACTAATATGTATGTAAGAAATATTATCATCTCTATACACTACAACCTGATTAACAACACACTCATGCACCTCCTCTTAACCCTCTACCGCCGTATGGCACTCACGGGGAACATCAGAAAAAATGCTAATTATGTTAAAATTATATTATATGTGAGCAATATGAGGTTGCTACTAGGTTTAAACGCGGCGGCATCATACAGCGTCGTTATTTTGGCTGCCTGGCTCTCAGCGTGCTTCATTGCATCAGTGTACAGACGGTCTTTGTGAGCTTAAACGTAGAAACTAGAAAAATAAATTCGTCGCTAAAGGGTTAAGACGGCTGGTAATAGTCTTGTTAACAACCGGTGCCACCGGCAACTTCAAGCCCTATCTGAGATCTCTCTACTAGTCTTCTAAACACTACAGTTATATATATATTTTTAGACACCTCCAAGCCTTAGGCTTTATTGCTAAAAATTGAGTCCAATGAATGAAGAAATATTCTTAATTGTTTCAGCTGTGCAGACCCTGAATTGTTGTATTTTTTGCTCTGATTTCAACTGAGTTTGTGGCTATGGATGTGAAAAGTGCTGAGGTGAGTAATGTGATATAAACTTTCAAGTTCTTCTGATATTTTTATTCCTAATTTTGACTCAAGTGCATCAGCTAGTTTTGTGTCATTTGATATTGTATGGGTTAAAATGCTACTGACTTTGTATCATTAATGGCATGTCTATATTGCTTAATGGTAAATTGCTCCTGAGTAAGTACAGATATATTTGTACCCAACAGATGGCCATATGATGACTTAAGAAAAATAAACTTTCTTAAAAATTCAGGCATGGCAATTTTCTTCCAAAGATCTTGAAGGTGGTCATTATTTAGGAAACGTATGTTATAAAAATAACAACCTCTTATATTTCTCACTTCCATGATATATCAGCTCTTTATGTTGTATGTACAACAGAGCATATTTACAATGGAACCATTTTATAAAACTCTAGCATTGCTTGGCAATTAAAGATATTCTTTTCATTGAAAAGTAAACTAAAAATTTTTCTGATGCAAACATTTATTAAAGTTTTTGTACTTGTAATTTCTTAAATTCCTTCTTGTGAACTCTAAATGCAGCAAATAATTTTACTAATATGTATGATTGCTGAGGTAAAATTCTGTAAACGAAAGATTTGAGGTCAGATGCATTGTGAACAGCTTGCATGCACTAACTCTATTTCATATAAAATTTTTTGCATTTATAATGTAGTGCCAATCCATTTCTATAAACCACTTTTATAAATTGGACAAACATGTTGAAAATTTTTGTCACTACATTAGTATTTGAATTCTTTTCTGTCTCTCTGCTAAACAAATTATTTGTTGATAAGAATTTTATTAAAAGTAAAATGGATAATTTCCTATTCAAATATTGTTGTTAGTAAATCGAATAATAATATGAAAACTACTGTGGTTGGACAAGGAGTTTTGATTCAGTATTGCAGTGAAAGTTATATGTGATGAATTCAGTAGGGAACTGAAACTGTCCACTACAACAAAGTTGTTTTCAACCATGTAAACACTAGTAGACAGTATAACACCTACACACCTTCTAGTGGGGTTCAAAGTATTAATGTTAACTCTAAATTTACTAGTTGATAAGTAATATTTTTCATTGCAGGCATGCTTGCGACACTGATTGGCCTATTTGAGACAACAATCTATGCATCAATTTATTTTCATTATGTTCAGTTCTATTTCCTTCATTTGCTTTTGAGGATGATTATCAGTCATTCAAGAGGTTGGCACATTGTGTAGCGTTTTTTCCTCCTTTCTAAGGATTTCCTCTTTTCCAGGTGAAGCAGTGGCTGGAGGAAATTTTTAGTGGCAGTGCAAACATTCCAGATTTTGAAAAGACGTCTCCTAGCATCAATCTCCTCTACCAGCTGATGAAGGAGTCAAAGAGAGCTGATCACCAGGCTCGAGTACTCACTGAGGACTACAAAATACGAGCTCATGAGTACGCTGCTAAGGGTGAGTTTGAACATTGTCTGCTAGTGTTGTGAATCGTACATTCTATATCAGATATCTGTCTGAACATGTGTTTCATAAATGTATTTTGAATGTTTATAGGAACAGTTTAGAAGCTGTATACATACTTGTATTATGTGTTGTATAGTGTTCCCTCGTTACTTCGAGTTTCGTTTATTGCGGACTCGGTATTTCGCGGGTTTTGAAAAATATTAATGTAAAATATTTATTGCATTATTTTCGCTGTTCCGTGGCTTTTTGCGGTACTCGTTCTGCCCATACGTAGCACGTGTTGTACAGTAATGTATATATTTGATGAACTTTACGTTATAAATTACAAAATGTATAAAAATATATTAAAAATACTAATTCTAACACTGAAAGAATAGCATAAATCGTAAAAATTACGATTTGCAGTAAATAGCGTGTTTACTCAGTGGAAGAATACACTAAAAACGAACAGTAGGATTTATGCAGCGGCCGTTTGAGACGTTACTTGTCGACGTGAGATTGTAAGCAACACACGATTGATTGACTGATGGAAAGCGAACAACCAGAGAATGCTGCTCTGTATCTCATTCGTTGATTGGCTCAGTAACCGTCACATCTTGTTTTCTTTCGTTTGAGCGGAGCTTCCCCTCTCTGCTCTTCTATTTCACGTTAGCGTCGAACTATCGTGTGTGGTCATAAAATGATGTTATATTGTTATTTTTGAATGAAATTAAAATAAATATAGCGTCCCTACATCGCGGATTTTCACTTATTGTGGGTTGTTCTGGAACGTAACACCTGCGATAAGTGAGGGAACACTGTATATCAAATATCAGTATCTACCATAAATATATTTTACTGCAAGTACTTTAAGTTCCTTAGCTTTTCAAACTGGCTTGTAGTACAGGTTGTCCATAAAGTCTCTTTACCATTTCAAAAATTTATTACAAATGCAATTCACAAGATATTTATTCAGATTTGTTCTATCGTATTAATTTTTTTTAAAGTTTTTTATCACATTTTAGATTTGAGAGTTTCAAGGATCCTGTTTGTGAAAGAGGTGCTGTTGAAACTTCATGAGGGTTCTATAAGAGATTTTATGGACACCCTGTATGATCTAACACTGAGTAAAATATAAGTAGTCTGCTCTGATTAGATTTTCTACATTTCACATGGCTTAATTTATTAGACCTAAAATACAAGTAACTATTGCTAGGTACTGTATTTCTGCTAAATAAATTAATCATCAGAAACAAAGTGTGTGTAAAAATAACCCACTTATCATGAAAAGTAAAGAACATAATAGCATTCCTTAGGAAATACTTTTAAAGATATGATGCCGATTTTACACCAAATTTATCGCTGATGTATGAATCTTATTTGTACCATTTAAGATATAGTTTAGCATTTCTGTATATACATCAATGTTCTGAAGCTGATGAGTTAAAAACTAGATAACATTACATTAAAGAGTGCTAAATTTTAAATTGAGTGAGCTGACATTACTTTAGTTGATTTCCCACAGCTCCGGGGTGGATAAAAATATAGCATTTTGAGTATTATTGTGTACATTTTATTGCGAATTATCACGTACAATATTGTTTTTATCATTTAGATACACTTGAAATACTTCTTTATTGTTGTTTGACTCCTAAAAAAAGTCTCTTGATGCTTTGTATCTGTGGAAATTGATTCATGAAATACCATCTGAGAAATTATAATTCTAGTTTGGTAATTGCATTATGTTTTAAGGGGAGCAAAAAGCTGCAGCTCTCAAATGTGTTGGACTGGGCATTGGAGACCTAAAGGAGGATGCGCAGACTGCCCTCGGTGAGCTTTCCCACGCTGCAGTGGTGAGTGTGGTCTTGTGTTGAGCAGCATCAGTTATGTCTATGGTTAAATGAAGTGTCTACAGCTATCTGCTACTTAGCGTAGATTGGATGACCAGCCTATAACTCTGAAACTTGGCATTCATTAGTGTACGAGATCGGATGAACAAATATTAAGCTATTGCATATATTTACCTTTTATTCTCATTTGAGTGTGATGCGAAATCGAAATCGATGCGTGAGGCATTTATATTCATGCGATTTTCTGTAGGTTTTCTGAGGCTTGAGAGTTGAATTTTCTCCGAGTGAAGCTGTTACAATAAGTCACATTTGTCTGCAGAACAGGGTTCCTTTTGCTAAATTAGTGATGAAACAAAAATGAAACAGCTTAATTTTTAGGAAAAATTTCAACTCTGATCTTTGTGCTGGTCCATGTAAGATCCTGGAATAGGGTAATTGAAGAGTTTGATCATCCGATGGTTTGTTTCCTCATCTCAAATCTTACAGTTACAGTGTGTAGATGTGGCGATATGTGTTAACTGCAATGTCTATTTGTTATTAAATAGTTGAATAATGAATATAAAAGGGAAAAGTTTTTCTGCCTACTTCAATTGTTCATTAATAGATTGGTGATGAGTTCCTATCTCTCTCATAATATACGGGATCTTGGTTTCAATGTAGGGTTTTTCTGCATGCTGTCCTTCCGTTATATTTCAATTACTACTTCTAAATAACACTATTAATCAAATGCAAGAAAACATACAATATCGCTCCTAGAGGGACTCTAATCCTCCGAATACATGAAATGGTAAAAGGTTCCCAATATTTCTTTTCAGTAGTAAAGTGAGGGGATAATGATACATAGAGAAAATTTAATAAAAGTTATTCTAATATTACGGGGTGCGAAATGCGAGCCATCCACCACATATTTGCCGATGAACCACAGCATGATGTCCTATCAAACAGTGCACTATTAATGGATCAAGTGCATACTTAATTGTTGTATAATTAAGTGTGCAACGGAAAAGTTAGTTAAATCGATGGACATTCACAACTTACGAAATTTACCCTGTCACTAACCTCGATTACATTGACAATATTAATATTAGAACATACTTTTTTACAGGAGATGCGATTCTAATGATGGGCTACAATGTTTAACACTTACGATGTAACATCTTGATAATGCCGCTAATTTTCCCCCCTTATTCGTCCTTAAACCCACCTATGCCCCTAGACCTAGATGTCGCTCTAGTTTCAATAGCCTACATCGTCGCAGAGATCTAGTTCCCAAGTCCTCCCGCATCTATCCTTCCTACCGTTTTTATATGAGCTTTGCTCTTGTGGCGATACGTATTAATTCTCTCATGATTTACGTTATCTTGGTTTCATTCCATGGTTTTTCTGCATGCTGTCCTTCCGTTATATTTCAATTTAATACTTGTAAGTAACACAATTAATTAAATGCAACAAACATACGTAATCGCACTGGAGGGACTCTAATCCTCTGAATACATGAAATGGTAAAAGGCTCCCGATATTTCTTTCAATGGCAATAGAGAGGACAATAATAAACACAGAAGATTCAATACATGTTATTCTAAACATCACGGGATGGGAAATGTGAGGCATCTACCACATTTTGGCTTATGAACCGTGCATAATGTCCTATTAAACAGTGCTCTATTACAGATCAATTACATACTTGATAGCTGAATAGTTAGGTATGCACACGGAACAATTTAATAAAATCAGTGAGCGTTCACATTAGATTACGAAATCTACCCTATCGCTAACCTCTATCACATTGTCAATAATAATATTAAAACTTGCCCTTACACTGGAGATTCGTTGCTGATGATGGGGTTCGATGTTTAACACTTACGATTACAACACCTTAACAATAACGCTAAATTTTTCTCCTTCCATTCCTTGCTGTTGTACAAGTAAATCTTCCCCTATATACACGGGGGGTGCACGTATATAATCTGCTGTTATTCGTCAGTATGATGATTAATTTAATTCCTCTTAAATAACTTCTACACCTATTCCATCCATACCCCTAAACCTATACCTATGTCCTAGATGTCACTCTAGCTGTAATAGCCCACCTCGCTGTCGAGGTTTAATTCCCCAGTTCTCCTGATCTTTCCTTCCGTTCTACCATTTTACCGTTTTTATATGAGCTTTGCTCCTCCCACGTATCTTTTCCATTTTCCAATCTCCCTATTTGTCCAATGATCTAAAATAGGTTTCTAAACGTCTGTGATATACCCCGCCCACTCTTCAACCAACTTGAGTTAAACGACTACGTAATTCCTGAGAGTTACAAGGTCCCTTCAATAAATTTTACAAGTGTTTTTACACTGTTTTCAGCCGCGGAACTATATACTTCGAACCTTCTCAAGTGCAGGCGCTTGGCTGTTGTTGGATTTATGGTTTGTTTGCACAGCGGTGGTTCTACGGCGAGTTGAATTTCCTCTATTTTCACACCTCTAACGTAGATGTGTATACATACATACAATACATCGCTTTGTAATATGAAAATCTATGTATACATCATTACTATCATGACACTCCTCCCACGTATTTTTTCCATTTTCCTATCTCCGTATTTGTCCAATGGTCTGAAATATGTTTCTAAGCCTCTGTGATATACCCCGACCACTCTTTAATCAACTTGAGAGTTACACGACTACGTAATTCTTGAGAGCCACAAGGTCCCTTCAATGAATTTGCTTGTGTTTGACACTTTCTTTAGCCCCGAAACCATATACCTCTACTCGTCTGGACTGCAGGCACTTGACTGTTCGATTGATGGTTGTTTACACAGCGGTGGTTCTACGGCTAGCGGTCTCTCCTATATTTCCACACCTCTAACGTAGATGTCGATACCTACACTTGATACATCGCCCTGAAGTATGAAAACCTATGCATATATCATTACCAGCATGACATTGAAATGTGGTTTTAACTTTTTTGCACCGGCCTCAAATTTACTAAGCTCGAGTATTTACCTCTTCTGTATGTTGTTATGTGCATACTTTGAATCTAATAATATTGAAGTGGTTTTCAGATAGTGAATGCCACGGTGCCCTCTGAGAACTCAATAATGCTGGGGTCCATTCAACTGGAGGCTCAACACGACGAGGTGGGCTTGAATAAATTCACTTCTGTGTTCAATTTAGCTGTGCCTTAATTTCTGTTTAGTTTGAATAAATACGAGACATGTTCAGATAGAGGATGCTGAAATGTGACCGAGTAACAAATTTTCTAGCGTGGCTAAATAGCAAATACTGGGGTATAACAAAGTAGCAGATATTATTGCATATTTTAGTGTGCAAACAGAAGTCTGACCATGCTTTGTTTTATGTGAACTCCAACGACTACTATAAACAGGACGTGCACGGCCATATAGCTGACTACGCTAGCGGAGGCCAGTTCACTGAGCTGAGTGAGCTCAGTTAGTCATGAACTGTCACAGTGCGAGCTTTGTCGTAGTCTGTCGCTCGGTTCGAATCGGACATTGTTGTGTATTTCGAGGCACATGGCTGCATTTCTAATTGAATACTGTTTGTTTACAAAGTTTATTGATAATTATATGTATTAAAAATGCCGAATTAATGTGGGGTTGTGAACTGTCGGGGTAATTACAATAAGGAGAAAAGGCCCCGCGTGTTTTGCCTGCCGAAAGAGCAGTCTGAGAGACAGAAGTGGCTTGATGTTATTCCACCTCGTGAAAACTTTGTTGTTGATCTAGACAAGTTTTTCATTTGTGAGATACACTGGGGTGCTGACCCACCTTTGATCAAATTGTATGGTGGTTCTATGCGACCTGAAATCCTTCCCAGTATCTTCAATGTGCCTGCTTCATGTCTGCCATTTCCAAAACCTGCACCTCGCCCGGCGAAAGTTGAAGACCAACAACAGGTATTTTCTTCAGAAGGGTAAGATTACTTCATTTGGTGCTTTCAAACCTGAACGTAACCTGCAGAAGCAGTATAAGAACTTGATTATTTCAAGATCGAAAGAAAGGCTTGTGTGTTTGTTCATGACCGACTACTTTAGTGAGTGCAGCCTGTCTGTGATTGTTGAAAACAAGCTCACTTTGTGTTCCCCACTGACGTTCAATGCGTTCAAGAACGGCATTAGTACCACTGTTTAAAACACTTCATCCCAACAATGGTTTGAGATCGTATACGCAGTCCGACGATACTGTGCGCTTGGCAATGAACTATGTATGACATCCCGTTTGACAAAACGATCCAAAATGTTCTCACCCTTCAAGCTCACACGTCAGCCTATGTCGACACCGAGAAGGAGAAGAAGTTGGTATTTTTGACACGTCAGTTAGAACTTTTATCACAGAAGCAGTTTTCCATGAATGATTATTGTTTTGCTCTTCAATCACACCCAAAGTGTAATTATGAACAGCTCAGAGACTTTTTGGTGTTGCCATGCAAATGCAAGCTGCAGTACATCACATCATCTATAGACAAGGACCAGGTGCTGAGGGAAACATTTGACAAAGTCCAGACACTGCAACAGAAGAATGCGTTTCTCTTGGTAGATGAAGTACAGATTCGCCCAACTGTTTCATTTTCTGGTGGGTTGTTGAGTGGCATGGCTGAGTACAACCGAGACTGCAAGGCCGCTTCTATTCTGTGTGTTATGATGAAGTCGCTGCACAAAGGGCCTAGTCTGATGATTTCTGACACCCGTCCACAAGCTGACGGCAGCAAACGAGCTTGAGCGTGTGAAGGAGGCTGCAGCTACTGTTGAGAAGGCAAGTGGACCTGTCATTGAGTCTATAACAGACAACCACAAGGTGAACCAGCAGTATTGTTAGCTGTTTTACCGACTAGATGATTGCAGTGCCACAGCCAAGCATCCTCTTGACAACGAGCGTGTCTGGTTTCTCCTTTTTGACACAGTATATCTGCTAAACAACTGGAGCTACATTTGCTAAACAAGTGCATCCGCAACAACTGGATCAGTGAGAAGGGCCAGAAGATCAGTCTTGACAATGAAACAACGGCATCAGTTGCAGACGTCAAGGAACTGTACGAGTCAAAGAAAGGCAGTATTCTGACGACTACTACACTCACTCAATTTGCTGTCAACCAACCCCTCAAATTTACTGTCAACCCCTCAGAGAAAGACTAGCAGAAGAATGCAGTCCTTTTTCAGACCTCTGTCAAGAAGGCCCGGTTGGCTGACTAATCGCTGCAGTTTGATAGGCTTTTGCTTCTATGTCCGTTTATTTACGTGAATGTCGGTATGTTTTTTTGTTTGCGTTGGAAAAGTTTTAACTATAATTCATTTTGTAAAGTCTAAAACTGCAGAAGCTCAGATTTCTATGAAGTGGCGAACATGTTAAGTCCGGCTAAAATTGATATTTGAAAGCATTACAATGCTTTAAACGATTTAAAATTCACTGTAAAACCTTATTATTCCTTCTATTGCTTTGAAGAAGTAATTTTTGATCAATTTGTCCAATAGAAAATGTAATGTTAAATTAGAATGCAATGGCCTCCGCTAGCGTAGTCAGCTATATGGCCGTGCACGTCCTGTTTAAAGTAGTCCTTGGTGAACTCTCATTTATAGCATTTTACGCGTCATGTGAAGCAACTTGGCTGACGACAGTAGCTCTTCAATGCAAGCTGCGGTCGTCTGACCTGCTAGCTTTGAGTGATAACTCATGGGCTGGTTCTTACTTGTTCCTAGAAAAACGCTGTACAGTATTCATGGTTCCATCTTCATCAGGAGACTGCTATCATCTGTTTACTACAATGTGTACTTTAAGAATGATGTTTGTTTTGTTTGCATTTCTAGTTGTGTAAATCTTACTTTCCTTTCGTCTTTTTCACTATTCGTGAAGGAGCTAAGATGTTCTAAGAGCTAAGTGTTAGTTCCAGTCTTGCATCAGGTTTTACTTTTCTGCTGTGTTTATTACAAGGTTTGATGTTTTATATAAATCAGCATTATCAACCAGGTATACTAAAATTATATGTAGCTAAAACATCGCCTGTATTCAATTTGGAATCCTTGTACACTAAAGCAATATCTTGATATGCATGACTTGCAGTGCTTTAGACTCTGGCTTTAGTTAATGAAAGCCTCTCCCTTTTACAGTTACACAAGTGTTTAAAAAAATTATAAACGCGCCCTACGGATTCGACTCAAATGTACCGTACACCATTCTCCCAAGAGCTGATGCACAAGCGTGTACAAAATGTTATGCTGTCAGCATATTGGGCAAGCACTACGTGCACAATTTATAATAGATGCTACTGCTGAAGTAGCAGCATTGAATAGAATTCTAGCAAAATATTCTAGAAGTAGAATAGAATTTGCTTCTGTCTCGTCTCAGCTATGGTGCCAACCCATTGATAACCGCTACATTCAAGACATCCCTCACACTGCTCTCTGCCCTAACTCTTATATTGATTCTTACTTTGAACTTCTTCTCATTAAAGGACAGCCCACGCTTCACTATTCACGGATGGAAACATAGCACTTCCTCTGTGAAGACACTTTAATAAGGTCCAGCTAATACAGGTATGGTGGCCCTTCTCCGTGTAGCCCGGGGGGGCCATAACATTAGCTTGGTGACTTTTTCAAGCTAAAAGAATTTAAATGGGGATTCAGTAGTGACCATTATATCAGCACTGGCTCATACTCTTGCTAGGATGTTAACTAGTTTCTCATGTTTGCAGGTCAGCCGTCAGGCTCATACAGGGGACCACCTTCGATCACAGCTGGTCTCGCTCTCTCAACAGCTAGCTCACAAGATTCAGCACGCCAAGATGTGAGCTAATTTGTGCTTAGCCTTGTCTGACGCTACTACTCTTGTATCCTAGGGTGAGGGTTGTACGTTCTTCTTTACCTTACAGATCAGTTAGTTTTGTTTCTGCAACAGGGTTGACTGCTATGAATTTCTAGCTTAATGTCTTCACGGTGTGAAAAGTAATTGTATAAAATAACTACATTGTGCGTACTAGTTGCGTGGTGCGCAAAGCGCGAGTTAGAATAGAATAGAATAGAATGAGGCTATAGGAACGAACCTTCTGGCCCATTCTTGGGTCGGATAATTACTTCGATAATTATTT
>VCRD01003857.1:0-39264 GCA_006783055.1 Trinorchestia longiramus
GGGGTGTGTGCTGGTCACATGTATGGGGGTGCGGGCTGGTCACGTGTATGGGGGTGTGTGCTGGTCACATGTATGGGGGTGCGGACTGGTTGCCTGCTGGACGTATGGTCTGTGTGAGCTGGTCCCCTTTCCTTTAACTTTGAACTTTCTACGACATTGGGATACACATCTACATCATGATTATGATCTTCAGTTACAGTTACGAATAAATCAAGGCATGTTTTTTCTTTCGTCTCTTAAGAGTAAACCATAATTGTGATTATTTGTTTCTCTCAGTCGTAGAGAACTGTATTAAAAAAAAAAGTCCAGTAGTCTTAGAACATTACTTCAAGTTAAACAAGGGTTATACGAGCAAGCTCAGCATCTCCATAAACGAAAAAATGGAACATTCTATTGAAGCTTTAGAAGCCAACACAAAGAGGCCAGGGATTGAAAAATGAAATAAATCTAACATAAATGATTTTGTGTCTCAAACAAACGTTAAGAAAACGAAGGCAGCTCTGATTAGCGGGAAAGATGAATACTACACGATAATGCACAACCACATACCTCCTTGTCCACGTATTACAAAAAATGTGGCATCCGAATTTGATTGTCCGATGTGTAATTACAATTCACAACGTAAATATTTTTTAACTGCAAACCTGTAGGTGGGGAAACATCCGTCAATTCGGATGGTAGGAATTAAATAGTAGACTTCACGACCGACAAAACATTGCACTCAGGTCTGAATGGCTTCATTATTTGGCAGACTTTATATACTCTTAGTTGAAACATTCTGCTAGAAAATTATTAAGCAGCAGCACATATATGTCTAATACGTTTGGTTTGTAAACGTATTTGCAGTTTCAAAGCATTGCATTTGTGAGCGTTCTTCTTGAGGTTGTGTTCTACAGTTATATTTTACTTCAACTTTAATTTTGTTACATCGTAAGTCTATACATTGTGAGGGAAGTTAACATTTCTTGTTTTTGGAACACTCAACGATGATGAATTCTGAATCTGCGTTGCATATACTGTGCACCACACAAAACAGCACGCAATAAGTGCACCACTACGTGCTGTTACGTGCAGCAAGCATGCCGTTACTCACCGTTACATGAAGTACGCTTATCGTTACATGCAGCACGCTCACCGGTACGTGCAGCACGCTCACCATTACGTGCAGTACGCGCACCATTACGTGCAGCACACACGAGACTGCGTGAGAAAGTTTCGAGTGGAGCAGGTGGAAGGCTGTACACCACCATGGCATCTCCACACCAGCCATGCACATTCACCACACACCAAAGCCACGCACATACACGCCCCTAATAATTTCTCAAGGGCATTTCAGAGCCGAATATGTAAGCTAACATGTGACGTTCATGTGCTACTGTTAAAAAACGAAAGTTTTTCGATGTCTTGAAAGTGCTGTTATGTAAACGCGGTGAGTGAACGGTGTTAGGTTTTTGTTTAGAAGATTTGCGTTAATTCATTCCCGTGATGTAGATATGTTTTTGCTTTGCGCATGACTGTGATCGTTTGAAAGTATTCGCTATTTCAATAAAATGATACTGAAATAATGATAAAATGATGATTTAAGGACAGAGGATGAAATGGTGAGGAAAAGTCAAAAGTCGTGCTAATACAGAAATAATTCTTAAACTTATCTAAAGTCTTTATACAATTATCGTATTCAGCACGACGCCATGCTGCACAGCGAGATAACATTACCTACTATCACGTACAGCACCAACAATTATCAAGGCGTGTGCGGTCATCCGAACACGCCCGTATCTCCTGGACAAACCCCTCAGCGGGAGGGGGTGAGGGGGGAGGCACCACCCATTTTATCTGTTTTTTGGCGTCTGGTATATCGCTGACTCCCACCTGGGGTTCATAAACATCCATTGGGGGAAGCTATACCCCTACTTAGCGGTCTCAAACTCTCCTAGGGAGTTATACTTCCACCTTGGAATTACAAACTCCCTAAGAAGACTAGACTCCCACTTGCGAGTCTCAAGCTCCCATAGGAGAGCTAGAAGAATCCATCACTGCAAAGTACGTACAAACTCACTAACTGCAATGGAACGTTACTAAATTTGTCCTTCTGTGACTCAGTCCAATTTTGTCGTTGAATTAACGAAAATTACCCTCGTCGTACCATTACCCTCGTCCCCCATTACCCTCGTCCCATTACTCCAGCTCACCTCGTCAGTTTCAAAAAGCACATCTCACACCACTCTCACTGCTCAGATACAGGGACACGTCGCTGGCATTCTTGTACACGTCATCGAGCAACAGAACGAGCGTACACCTCGTCCCAGGGTTTACCTTGGACGTGGCAGACGACGGAGTGGACCCTCTCAAAATCGTCACACTCTTCGTCCTCGAGTGGGCCTCTCGGAGACCTCTTCCTGGCGCTCGTAACGAGTATGTGACGATGACATTTGTGTGCGCTACTAAAACACGTGTTACAGTTGTGTGTTGTGAGTCATGTTACAGTTGTGTGTTGTGAGTCATGTTACAGTTGTGTGTTGTGAGTCATGTTACAGTTGTGTGTTGTGAGCCATATAACAGTTGTGTGTTGTGAGTCATGTTACAGTTGTGTGTTGTGAGTCATGTAACAGTTGTGTGTTGTGAGTCATGTTACAGTTGTGTGTTGTGAGTCATGTTACAGTTGTGTGTTGTGAGTCATGTTACAGTTGTGTGTTGTGAGTCATGTTACAGTTGTGTGTTGTGAGTCATGTTACAGTTGTGTGTTGTGAGTCATGTTACAGTTGTGTGTGGGGCTGCTATGTGTGGGTTGTCACTTGACACATTCAACCAAGTTAGGGGCAACGGCGAGAATTTTGATTGCAAAGTACAATTCAAGCGGAAAATACAGGATGGGGCAAAATTCTCTTTTCATGTTTTCAAATCAATTTTGATAATTGTTTTTTTTTGCAAATATTACCCGATGTAATTTCATGAAGTTAATTATCAAGGATTTACTTAATTTTTTGTAGAAGAATGAACCTAAAACTGTTGACAATGTCTGTATTATTTATGCGAAAGCTCATTATAAAGAAGCATGAAAAGAGACTGAGTTCATTCGAAATATTCAAACTAAGGAAAAACTTCAAAATCAACAGCTTGTTGATAAAAAGAACAATTGACCTACTTCGTGGTAGAAGTAGGTTGTGTGTTGTGATTAAGGATTAAGTAGGGATTAAAGTTGCTAAAATTGAATAAATGCTGTAAGAAAATACCCTAAGAAGTAGTTCGTGTGGCCATCAAAAACTTTTGTGAAAGACTTCGCAAAGTAGTTAGGGGAAAAGGGAAGCAGTTTGAATAATTTTTTTGTAGTCGCAGATCAGTAAATTACTTGCTATTTATTCGAGTCAGATATTGAAATACATGTCTTTTTCAAACAAATATTATTTTAGTTTTGAAACAGTATCTATACGCTTTTCTGTAGTTGGGAGAAGTAAATAATTAGTTGTTGAGAATATCGGTTCTAATTATTGTTGCGGTGGTTGACAGGCATGACCGTACGCGGAAACTGTGATTGGTAATTGTATGCATAAACTGAAAATTTACATCATTAATACCAAGTTTACTCGTTAATATTAGATCCATTAGTAAATAGTAAACGTTTGGCAGCTCTGATCACTGTCTTGTGTGATGATATTGTGGTTTGAATGATGTTTTCAAGCAGGGTCCCAGATGGCAGCATGCGTGACGTGAACAGCGAAATTGCAAGCGTTAGCATCGGTAACCCCAACGAGAAAATCAACTTCGATCAAGACCACAGCGTGTATCTGCATTTCCTGTACACAGACCAGGAGTTTGGACCCTGCTACAAGTGAGTGCAAATATTTCTGCAAGGATGTGGTTGCAAAAACTTCGATCATTTCAGAATTGGGTAAAACTGAAAGGACACTCCTCGCCTCAAAAAGTTTTTCCATGTGATGTAAAATCTTTTGCCAAGTAACACGTGTAAGATAATTTTTTCATGTGTGTACGTTGTGTGACCTGTTGAAAGGTGAAAATAACGGAAAATTAGTAATATTTTGAATTTTGTCGTCCCAGAAGTGTAGAACGAATAAATGTATACACTCTTGAAGACTATGGTCAAGTTAATTGTGTTCAATTAGGATGTATGTTAGTTAATTCGACCACACTCTACTCAGTCACCACCTTCGTTCGCGTCAAACAAGCGATGACTTGTTTACAAGTCTTCTTTGGGACATAATGACTGACATGCGGGGCACCAGCTGTCATCAAGGCGCCAGCTGCCATCAAGGCGCCTGCTGTCATCAAGGCACCAGCTGCCATCAAGGCGCCAGCTGTCATCAAGGTGCCAGCTGTCATCAAGGCGCCAGCTGCCATCAAGGCGCCAGCTGTCATCAAGGCGCCAGCTGCCATCAAGGCGCCAGCTGTCATCAGGGCGCCGTCTGTCAGCTCTCCCCCTCCCTTCATCACATTATGTGTTCCTGCTCACAAATTCAGTGCTTGATAACACTGACCTGAAGCCTCAGATTTGTGTTGTTATCTGCCGTGTATTTGGAGCAAGTTTTCGTGTGCGTTTTCCTGCAGCCTAATCGTCCTCAAACGAGTCACGGAATCAAGGTCTTTTTGTTTGTTGCACAAAAAAGAATGAGGCATCGTGTATTGTTAGTCTATGTACGATAATACAAGAACACTGAGTATAAATGTATAAAATTGAATTTTCCCTTTGTATATTCGCTATATTTATGTATTCTTTACCACTTGTGTTATTGCGTTAACTGTACGTGTACAGAGTATTGTAATATTGTGATCTAGAACAACTAATTGATGCCTAATTAGTTATTCACTTTCATGTCGACGAGAACTTGTAACGCAAAGATAACGTTTCCTTTTTCAGATACCCATTATTAAAATAATAAAAAGATCGCTAGTTGGCGAACGATACTCAGGGTCTATAGACCAGTATGACGAATGTAATTTTTTTAAGAAAAAATATAACTAATATTTTTAATATTTTGAAAGATTATTTTCATATATGGAGCAAATAATGTTGTTGAAACTTGAAGTCATATGAAAACTGGGAAGAGAAACAGTTCTTGTAAATTTTGAATTCATTGAGATCATATCACTTTGATTTTATCATTTAGATTTGGTCTGAGATTAGGTCACCTAGATTATGCTACTTAGATTATCGATATAGTTATGGCCTCACGAAGTTATACTATTTATATAAAACTATTTAATCCAAAGATTTGCAACACTATTCTTATGCTGGATGAAGTGGAAAAGTTACTTCATTTCGTAACAAATTATTAGTTGTTCGTTAGTAATTACAAAATCACTATGAACACAAACTTCTCATAAATATACACAAGATAATTGTCAATATCTTATCCCTCCGTATGAAAAGATACAAGTTCAGTATGCATACTTTATGCCTCCATATGAACACGTGTATAACCATGTTTATTCTTTGAATTAATACCCCGTTTGAATTAATACCAGTTCAGTATTAACACCATTCTACCTGCACTGCACACAGAGACCTACACCGTGACATACTCCCTAATGACCAACCTACCCACGTCATCAAGTCAACACGCTGTGTGTACTGGGACACTGAACGCAAGTGTGTGGAGGTCATAGTTACAGGTCATAGTGTCCTAGTCTCATGAGTATTACTAATGTCTGTATTATTTTGTGAATATCATTATTACTATACGAATGGCATTAATATACCATGCTCTGTGTGAAAGTTGTGATTGCAGGTCATGCTGTCGATACTCTTGTGAACATTGTTATTATGAGCATTGTTATTGTACATTGTCATTGTGAGTTTTGTTATTGTGAGTATTATTTTTTCAACACAACAAATACGATTATGATTACTTTTACTACATACATTAATATTTCCCTTGTCTCTATTGCTCCCATTATTCCATTATCAGTATAATTCTGTCGATGTTTTCCATGTTGTTCTCACTTTTATTGTTGTTGCAAACATTTTATAGCATTATTGTGAATGAACTTTATTTTTATTATTGTTACTACTTTTACAATATTTCAAGTTCTAAAGAACACTGAATGTATCATTAAAAAATACAATCAGCATTCAAATGTTCAGATCACAAAAGGAAAAATTGTTAGATTAATTGTTCTGCAAATCATGACACATCATCTGACACATCACCTGACACATCACCTCACTGGCGCAGCCTGTGGTCTGGTGATGGATGCTCGACGATGTGGTGGGAGAGAGACAGGAGCGGATGTACGTGTAATCACCTCACCATGATTGCCATCATCACTGATGTGCACGACTATGTCGTAAGTTGAGACACCTCTGTCGTAAGTAGTAAAGAGTTCCGTGTTCATAACTGTCGTAAGTTCAGAATCCATGACCGTTACAAATTCATAAAACGTTGATTATGGCAAAAGTACATTGATATAATGAGCTATTCTACCTCTACCACAGGTGACTCAATTCCTCCGCTACACGTACCCTACTCTTGCAGTCTCGATGAAGTTTTTAGCACGACAGCAATAAGACCGTAAATTTGTGTTATCTGTGCTCTATGTTTTTTTCTTTTTCCATAAAGCACGAGAAGCCACCATGCCTGCTTAATATTGAATATATGTGTACACATTAGAATGATCCCTATTTATTTTTTCATAAATTTAAAGGGTCCCGAGGTTTCCAAATGTTCGTTTTGAGGCAAAAAAGACTTTGTTTGAATTATTGAAATTCAGACACATATGTATTGTAGATATATGTTTGAATTGACCAGCGGTGTTAGAATAATTGTCTAATTGCTTTAATAATTCGGGCACAGATTTTTATCACAGGACGAAGATTTGAAAGCCTCGCTATCCTTTAAATTTATGAAAAAATAAAGACCACCCTAATATATGTATCTACGTACATTATATACATACATATATTTATATGTCTACACATGTATACAGCTATGTGCCAGATCAGTCCAACATCTGTCGTCAGTCAAACACTAGAATGATCACTCCAAGTCTGGAAAACAGAAGAAAACCTTCTCGCCTTTTTTGGAGAAATCAACTGCATATATCATACAACTGCACAAAAGCCGTAGATTTTCTATACCTCAACTATCGAAAAGCCTTTTAAAAAGTTCCCCACGAACTGCTAATGAAAGGACATGGAATACAAAGCAACTACTATCCATATACTGGTATGCAAAATTGGCTCACTGATCGCACTCAACGTGTGATGATTCATGATCAAGCCAGTGATTTAACGCACGTAACATCTGGAGTCGCCCGAGGGAGCGTTTTAGGCCCGCTCCTCTTCATCATCTACATCAAGAACCGTGACGTGGGAGTCATCAGTAAAATCATCATATTCGCTGACAACATGAAACTTCGTCACAAAGCATTTACCGAGACAGAATAATTATTGAATCAAACCTCAATAGTCCATTACAATGGATCGAAACCTGACAAATGAGCTTCAACATTGATAAATGTTCAGTGATGCACGTTGGTGCTAATAACTGGTATTTCTAACGCTCGATAAATGCATACCTATGTATTGAAGCATCTCAGCAATAAAGAAATCTAGGTGTCATTATCACTGAAAATCTCAAGAATGAAAAACACGTGGAAAAAACGTTAAAATTCGAGCAGGATCCTTGATTTCATTGCGAGAAAGTTTTAATACATGTCGAAGAATATCATCTTACCACTCAATAAAGCACTAGGTTGACCACGTATGGAATATACAGTGTAACTCTGGTCTTTTTCTCTGCGAATTGATATTAATAAAATTGATAAAATTCAGTGAAAGGCAACGAAAATTGCTCCTGAACTATGCAATTTCAGTCACGAAAGGTAGCTGCTGCATCTGCACCAGCTTGAACTCATCTCCCTAGAACAAAGATGAGAACGAGGACAACTCATAGAAACCTAAAAATATCCCAACTGATTTAACGATGTTACCCTGGAAGAGCTTTTCGACAGAGCCGATAACGTATGAACCAGAAAGAACAGCAAAATCTAGTAATAGGAAACTTCAAGACGTCCCCAGCTGTGAACTTCTTTTTAGTTCAAATTGTCGAAACCTGGAACCAGCTACCCTAAAATATTGTTTCTACTGGCTCTGTGAACACATTCAAAAATCGTCTCGTCAAATATTGAAGAAGGAACCTCCCAGTGTTGGAACGTACTGATTCTATATCCTTCTTAACTCCTGGGGCCTGTACATGATTGTAGTGCATGTGAGAGACTGAAATACCTGTGCGTAATTAAGGTGCGTGTATGCTGATGCGTAATTGATACCAGTACTTGAGACGGCATGGGACTTTCGTAGCAACCCAAGAATGGACCAAACAGCTCGTTCCTGTTCCCATATTCTATTCTATGGTGTGCACCAGCTGTATGCCAGATGGTGTAAGCCAGCTATTGGTCAGATGGTGTGAGCCAGCTATTGGCCTGATGGTGTGAGCCAGCTATTGGTCAGATGGTGTGAGCCAGCTGTTTCCGCGCAGGGTAGAGACACCGTGTTGGACATCGTGGGCTCTGTGGCGTTGGCCTGTTCTCTGGTGGCGCTGATGCTGGCCCTCACCATCTTCCATCTGTCTCGGTGCGTGACTCCATCTGTCTCGGTACGTGACTCCATGTCTCAGTGCGTGACTTCATCTATCTCGGTACGTGACTCCATGTCTCGGTGCGTGACTCCATGTCTCGGTGCGTGACTCCATGTCTCGGTGCGTGACTCCATCTGTCTCGATACGTGACTCCATCTGTCTCGGTGCGTGACTCCATCTGTCTCGGTACGTAACTCCATGTTTCGGTGCGTAACTCCATCTGTCTCGGTGTGTAGGTCATTTTTCCAAGGATATATCCTAAATTCATTTATATATGTAGCCTGCTTCAAGGACATTTCCTCTGTTGTCTGTATTTTGTCAATTTCAAACAAAATGGTACGATTCTTATTAATAAAATCAACATGTTAATATGTTTGCTTCATAAAATATTAAGTGCGCTCTACGTATGAACTATTTTGATTATAGCTAATTTTATCATCAGTTTGGAATCGTCAACAAAATGTTGGCATCAGCGTTCGTAGATTCATCTTTTCCATGAAATAGATTGGTCTGTCATCGAACTGAAATCAAAACCCAAGGGTTTATGATTCAAAAGCCTATCCGTAGGTCATAACAAAGTTGATAGTTCACCACAACATTTAGCGTAGGTTATGAAAAGTTGATGGTTCACCACAATATTTAGTGTAGGTCATAACAAAGTTGATGGTTCACCACAATATTTAGTGTAGGTTATGAAAAATTGATGATACACTAGAAAATTTAGTGTAGATCAAGAAGCAGGTCATGTTATCAACACTAAGGGTTGGCTTCCTGCTGTGCAGGCTGATGAGTCTACGCGTGCGCATCACAAAGCAACTGTGTTTTGCCCTGGGATTGTCCCAACTGTTGATGGCGCTACTGCTGGACCCGGACGTTCTGCAACTGAACCAGGTACTAACCTAACTGCTGGTGGTTCTGCTGCTGGAAGAAGTACTATCCCATGATTAAAACGGTTGTGTTGGCGGGCGTTTACTGTAGTATGCAAGAAGTGCTGTACTGTAATGTGCTGTAACTGCCTTAAGTACAGTTAGAACAGTCGTCGTGTGAGCTCCAACTGGGAGAGAGAGGCTCATTTGTGTACAGTTGTTTATTCAAACTTGTTGGAAGATTCAGGTGTGGCTTGCGATGAAACTTGTATGCTGTTACTTTAAATTGCCGATAACCCTATAGGACATTCTTTGCGTAGTGTTGTGACGTTTAGTAGAAGTAGAGAAACTGGGTACCAGTTTCTGAACTTTTACTTTTTGCTTAATGACTAAAGCACGTTTGTTCTAAATAAGTAAAATATTTTTCTAGACAGTGCATAATAATCTGTAATAGATGCACCTAAAATACTGTCAGTTTTTACGTGCGTTTGTCTAGGAAGCGTGTGAAGCTGCGGCTGCCATCTTGCATTTTACGACCCTGAGCGCCCTTTTCTGGATGCTGGCGGAGGGTCTCCATCTTCTACAGATCTTGCGCACCGATGTGGACACCGACAACAAACAGTTCTTTGCTCTCTTCTTGTGAGTTTGAACAATTTCACCTCTGTTGAAGAAAATGCAACTGAACAAATAGTGCACTGTATCTTTTCAGAACAACTGCAGTGAAACGATTTCCGAACATGCATATTGGTAGCACGTACTGTAAATGTTTCTGGTGTCTTTGCGCTAATTTGCATAACTAACCATAAAACATTTAAGAGCCATATGACAAGATCGATCGCTGTATATGAATTAGAATAATTGTATTAATTTGGGTGATAACAATTGACTCCTGTGTGTTATTTCCTCTGAGAACAGTCGTTAGATAAATCTCACCTATGCCGGGATTAGTTCGGCCGATTTAAAGCTTAAATAGTCTACCTAATTCCTCTTACAAGAATACATGTAATTTGGTGTTAAGAAGAGCTGCCATTTAGTCATAAAACCAATTATTATTTAGTCGCAAGAAAAAGCGTAGTTTGGTCGTAAACAGCTATCCGTTGATCGTAGGAACAACTGCCATTTGGCAGTAGGAACAGCTGTTCGTTTGTTTGTCAGGACAACTGTTATTTGATTGTGGAACCAACTGTCGTTTGGACGTAAAAATACTGTTGCTTGGTCGTAAGAATAACTCATTTAGTCGTACGAACAGCTGTTACTTTTAACATGTAACTCGATCAGGTATATATTTGGTTTTTCAAAGCTGTCATGAGTACTGCCCTGACATTCTGCATAGCAGGTACCGTCTCCCGCTCGCCAAACTTGTTAATAATTCTTGAAAAACTTTAAAAAAGTTTTCAAAAATTCTTGAAATTTATTAAAAATGCAGGGGATTCGTACAGAACACATGTCCACTACACTGGCGCAGAGCATCCCAGAGTTTCTTTTTTTCATTACTTTTTGCCTATCGCTCGTATTGCACGTACTTAATTCTTACAATGATAACGAAGCCCTACTTGTGCAGTCAATGAATTGCTACGTGCTTTTGGCATACATTAATTAACGGTACTAAGTCGTGTCGATATTCCCTAGTATTATATATAGTTCTTTGTATAAATGCATGAGCATTTATAACACAAAGCATTTTCATCTGAACTCAACTTTTTTCCGTTGGAGTTCATGTTCCTTCTACATCAAAGTAAAATACATTTCAATGACTTTGAAATCAATAAAGAAAAGAATGAATCAATCAATGAATAAATAAATAAAACAAACCACAAAAAATTTAGTGATCGAAAATGTAAACTTTTTCGAAATGAAACCTTGAAAAAATCAATAAAATTGTCTATGAGAGGAAATGAAATTGAGAACTTGTTTTAAAACGCTATTTGAGTAGGATGGGGACATAGAAGAAGTGTCTAAAAAGCATTTAGCTCTGGCATTTATGGTTTATGTTATTACTAAGTATTAAGTGTCTTCAATATTTATAAGATTCAAGAAATATCTCTCTAAAAAATTCGAGAAACTTTACAAGAGTCTACAATAAAATAAAATGCTTGAAAAACTTCACAAAGGAGTCTACGATATTAGTTGGAGTATCGCCTCAATGGAATTCGTGTTTCAGGTTTGGTTCGTACGGGACGTCAGCAATGATTGTGCTGACGACGGCAGCGGTGGCTGTCAGCAGCAGCGAATCCATCAGCACTGCCTATGCTGGACCTGACACTGAGTAGTGAGTGGTGTGCTGACACTGAGTAGTGAGTGGTGTGGGCTGGAGCGAGTGGTGGGCTGGGACGAGTGGTGGGCTGGGACGAGTAGAGAGCTGTGGGTGAGTGGTGTAACTAGGGACTTCATAACGAAATTCATAATTTTGGGCACAACCAGAGCATTTCTTCCCTTAATACTGCAATACAAAAAACGCAATTTACTAAGTGACCACATATAGATACGTGTACTGTAATTGTTTATTTTTACCTTCATATTGTTATGCTTTTACTTGTCAGCTGCTGGCTCAACACTAGCAATGGATACATCTGGGCGTTTACTGGACCCTTGGTGGTGGTGATGGTGGTGAGTTCAATGGCAGTAATTGTGGTCAGTTCAGTGGTGGTGATGGTGGTGAGTTCAATGGCAGTAATTGTGGTGAGTTCAGCGGTGGTGAGGGTGGTGAGTGTATAGGACTTAACACCTTAAGCTGCACGTCATGGAAATATTACTGTTCTATGTATGTGCCCAATGGTTGTTTTGTACGCCTGTTGTGCAAAGCAAGATCTCAAACAGCACCAAGAAATCCTCTTTAGTCATGAGATGATCTGAAAATCATAGTAGAATGAAAGAATTAATCAAAGAAACTCTTGTATCTTTAGCATAGGGGTGATCTCAAAATAAAAACAGATCGAAGAATAAAAATTAATTTTAATTATCAACGGAATAAATTCAATTGCACGAAGTAAGGCGTCAGTTTTGACAGGTGAACTTCTTGACGCAGCTGCTGGCGCTGCACTCAGCGTCATCACTGGCTATCAACAGACGTCGCTCCGTCCATAACAAAATAAAGTAAGCGTTCCATTTTATTTTACAAGGTGAAATCCTATCTCTCCTTAATTGAATATTTCCTTTTGTTCCGGAATATGAAGTCTTCACTCTTTATTTCAGTACTGTTTTTGTACTGGAAAATGAATTTTTTGTTTTTTCTTCCGTATTTTTTAGTGGAATGTGAAGTTCTTCCTCTTTTCTCCGAAAGTAGAGGAAAAATCAGACCACTGTATACTTGAGCTATTGCATGCATATCATAGTCGTACACCATCCAGAATAATGAAACAGCAGAAGCTTCTCGATTTTTTTTTTGATTTACAGAATTTCTCATATTTCGCTTTGAAAATCGTGCTTTTACAACACAAATTAAGCTTATTAATTTTAATTAAGTTGATTTGCAATTTTGTTGCATGTGCAGATTGTGGATCAAAGGCAGCGCGTCACTCTCCGCCATCTTAGGAGTGACGTGGATATTTGGTCTACTCTACATGACAACGAGCCACGTCATGGCGTACGTCTTCACCATCCTCACAGGGTCTCAGGTACGTCACCCACGTCATGGCGTACGTCTTCACCATCCTCACAGGGTCTCAGGTACGTCAGCCACGTCATGGCGTGCGTCTTCATGATCCTCACAAGGGCGCAGGTACGTCAGCCACGTCATAGCGTGCGTCTTCATCACCCTCACAAGGGCGCAGGTACGTCAGCCACGTCATGGCGTGCGTCTTCACCATCCTTACAGGCTCTCAGGTACGTCAGCCACGTCATGGCGTGCGTCTTCATCACCCTCACAAGGGCGCAGGTACGTCAGCCACATCATGGCGTGCGTCTTCATCACCCTCACAAGGGCGGAAGTACGTCGGATCACGAGATCTTGTAGATGTCGAGAAACTGTCCTAGAACTTCATCCCCAGTGCTGTTTAGCAGGCAATAGTTCACGCAACTATTTCTTGATTGTTCATTTCCATTATTATATGTTTATGAATTACAATATAATTGTTTAGTACAGTAAATACCTTCTCTGTGCCACATTAAAACTCTCTCTCGTTGACAGGGCGTTTTCATACTTGTGTTCCACTGCTTCTCCAACGCTACAGTCATGACAGCCTGCCTAGACTCCCTGCCTGACAAGCTGTCTATGAAGGTGACCCTTGTAGTATTATATGTATAGAAGTACCTACATAGTTTGTGTGTATTTCCAGGGACGCTGTCTATCATTTAAATAACTTGATCTTCCATTTGCGAACCAAGTAGTACGTATAATGGAATCTTGAAAACCTTTTTATTTCAGTAACAATGATTTATACATCCTTTTCAGAAGCATATATGCAAATGTTCAGAGACGCTTTTTAGTATTCGTATAGCATTATCTGTCATTTTGCACTGGTACATGAGTTCAAACTAAAAATCAGTCAGAAATTAAAATATAGTTATACTGAATATTAAGCTAATGTTAATTTCTTGATAAAAGGATGTTACTATTGGTCAAGCCTGGATTATAGGTACTGAAGTGACTCTCCTAATCCTCGAATTTGCGTTCGTTTTCCTAAAGAATGATTCTTAATTCATGCAGTTATAGTAACTCCTTGTTTTTTAAGGACACCACAAGTTTCTGGAGACTTAGGTGTGGCCATTTAATAAAAATAATAATGGCAGTTAACTGATGCTCTTAAAAACTTGTGTTCATCAATTTTACGGCAAAATCAAAGCGTAATTTGGATCCTCGGAAGCCTTTACTATGAAACCATTGCAGCTTTACGTCTAAAAATGTCTTACCTTTCGATTTATATTATACGTTTTGATGCGGCAATCCAACTAAATGTATCACAATTAGGGAAAATTAGAAGCAAGTCAACGTTAGAGATTTTCCACGAATATTTTTCATGGCTGTAATTTTTTATTATGTATAGCCATATGGCCAAAGTCTTTATGTTGCAGCCAAAAAAATTATTAGCTTCATTTCTTAACAGACACAAGAACTTCGTTATTATTGCATAATAAAAAATGGCAGCCTGAAACGATACATTTTTCACTAACTTCGCATAACGCCACGTAACAACCGTCACCAACTCACGATACGTGTTAGTTGTCAAAGGTGGTGAAAACGACACAAAACTCACGATATAGCCGAGGCAGCGTGTCCATCACACCGGGCTCCAGCATGCGGTGGCAGCTTGGCAAAGGCAAGGTAAACGAGGTCTTCACACCTCCCCAAGAAGAAGAAAGATCCAAAACAAGGAGTACAAACAGCGAGCGCAGCGCAGGAAAGAAATGTGCCTGTGGGGTTTGCAAGAATTTTGCTGCAGAACGGAAGCTGCCTCTCGAAGTTCGTTTCAGTTCCAGCACAACTCCAGGCCAATGCTGTGCTGCTGAATACCACAGGTGCGCTTTTTTAAGGTCCAGATTTCTAAAGGTAATTTCAAGGGATTTCAGGATTTACAATTCGAAAAATTTTCTGATCAATGCTTTGAGTAACAATATCTGTTCGTGAGTTTAAGAAAATTCGATTTTAGATCATAGACAAATGTATGGTTTTGCTTTTATTTTTGACGTATTTTAAGTTAACCTTTTCCCTTGTCTCAGCATAGAAGGCGGAATCTTCGTATTCCGAAACGATTGCTTTGAAAAATATTCCATGATATATTTTTTCTTTTTTCATCATACAAGTAAGGTTTCCTTGAAATTGGCCAATTAGCGTTATATATAATAAAAATATATATGAGGACGATAATGCTCAGCAAATTTTATTTCTTCAGAGACTCAGTATCAAACTGGAAGGGTTTTAGACGCAGCAGCGAAGCTTCGAAAAGCAGCAAGATGTCTGTGCTGACAGAAGGTAGGCATTTTGTGTGTCCACTGACAACCAAGGGCCTTCGCAAGCCTCCACTCGTAACAGCTACACGTCCAGAACTGATTCATCAATTCAAATCCGTTTCAGCACTTATGAAAAATTATCTTAAATGTTGCTACTTGATGGAATGAATTGTAAAACGTTTATTTAAGCGAGCATGTTAATTAATTTGAAGACGAAGGAGCAACTTTTAATTTGTTCGGTATATTTTTCAACTGTGTACTAAGAAAGCACACGAGCCCACCACTGAACAGGTACTGTTCGAGTGAAGTGTGAACATTGCTGCTAAATACTTGAAATTTTAAATAAATGTGGCAGGAGGTCAACAAAAGTTTATTTATATTCTCATTTATTGATGTACTGTGTTTTAGAACATTTATGGTTTGAAAAAAGTACTGGTATTCTACCCAACTACCTCTTAATAGACAGCAATACTAGCATAGAATGAACTGTGATACTAATATATATACATATACATATGTATATGTATATATATATATATATATATATATATATATATATATATATATGTGTGTGTGTGTGTATGTTTCAATATGAGGACATGAATAGTAAATGTCTTTCATGGATAAAAATATGCATAGAAAACACAAATAACACGGTTAATTATTAATTTTCAGCACAAACAACAGTGCTAATCAATGTATTGCATAGTGTTAGATTATATCCAACAACAACGATAATCAGCCAATATAAGCGTGGAACGCACAAACAGCAACACTAGCCCCTAAATTTAGTATGAAGTACACAAAAAATAGCGCTAACCATCCAGTAATTGTCCAGACTCGAGTCCGCGTTCATCCGACACGTCGCTGGAGAGCCTTGATTTGAGCAGCACCTCCGGCTACGCCTCCGACTCCGCCGTGCCTCGGAGCCCTGACTCTGTTTTCACCCTTGGAGGCGTTCCTCTGCCTACCCTCTATGAGCACACCTTCAGGATTTAGCAGGTTCTGATAAAGCGCGTAATGTCACTGGTGTGTCAAGGTGCTGGCGGATATTTATCTTAGAGTTTTGTGTGGCGTTTCTCGTTCATAAATTCATGAATGTAAGTGCGGAACTGCTCTCTTTAACCTCCAGATGTTACAACTGTCAGTTCTCGAGTACAACCTTAGAAGAGGTCGACAAAAATCGGTTGTTTTAGAAAAAATTAAATTGTAATAAAGTTATTTCATGCATCGAATATTTCCGACTTGAAGTATACGGAACACTTCCCTTTATTGACGGTATTTTCCTAGTCGTCTGTTTGTCTGTCTGACAGTTGAGACAGCTGACAGTTAGGCAGCTGACAGTTGAGACAGCTGACAGTTAAGACAGCTGACAGTTGAGACAGCTCACAGTTGAGACAGCTGACATTTGAGACAGCTGACAGTTGAGACAGCTGACAGTTGAGACAGCTGACAGTTGAGACAACTGACAGTTGAAACAGCTGACAGTTGAGACAGCTGCCTACTCCTGTACATTAAGTTAGCGCTGGCTGACGGCTTTATACGATCTACGTTTTTGTTCGATCGCCTTACGTGGTTGTAGTTCACGTGGTTGTAGTTCACGCGGTCGTAGTTCACGTGGTCGAAGTTCACGTGGTCGTAGTTCACGTGGTCGTAGTTCACGTGGTCGTAGTTCACGTGGTCGAAATTCACGTGGTCATTAGAGGTAGCATCAACGCTCAGGATAACTCTGTTTTGTTATCGATTTCTTACCCACGGACTTAAGAAACATAGAAAACAATGCATAGAAACTTATAATATTTCCATTCTAACACGACTAATACTACTGAGTTTTATTTTATATTGAAATTCTCTCTTTTTTTTGTCTTCTTTTTTGGCAAGCTTGGCTCTAACTTGTGAAGGTGAATGCGTAGTGAAGTGAACCTTTAGTGGAACGGGGCTTCACTGCATCAACATTGTATTTAATTGTTAATAAATGCCATTGAAAAATGTCGCTGCCGTAAACTGATCAAATGTAAATACAGCAGGTGATTGTGCCTTTGTGTGAATGGAACTCATTTTTGCATGTTGTTGAGACAGTGTTGTACAAACTGAGAGCTTTTGACCGAGCTGTAAGCAGGAGAGCTGGATTTTGATTAGATCTATATTCTTTTCATACGTAAGTTTGCAGAAATTCAGCTCACAAATAAAAGTACATAAACAATTGCATTAATGCATAATATAAGGGTACTCAAACATTTCGTGGTAATAAATACATTAACAAAAATTAATTGTTGCGCCTAATTTACGAATCTTACTAAATTATGTCATTTGTATCTTGAATGAATGAATATGTTTCTGAGTGCCTAATATTTTAACGTAAAATTAAGTGTCCCATCTAGGAGAAAAGTCACAGACGTTTCATCATAAGAAACTAGCAAACTGAATTCTTCACATGTAGCTCCATCGTATCGTTTCACTTAGCTTTCCCTCCTGTAATTAACTTTTTTTTTTTGAAACAATCGTGTTCAGTTTTATTTTGTGAATATATTATGCAGTCACAACACACATTGTACTTTACTAGACTATTACCATTCTTAATTGTAGTGAAAATAGCATATTTTAACCGATCTGTTAGTTGTATTTAAAGCTTCCTTCAGTCGTGATTTCTGTGTTCACACGACAATTTGGATAATAATTTTGACTTCCACTAAAAATTATAAGACAATTGTCTGTAAAATGTAAAATAAATGTATTTACTCACAATTACCGTGAGAAATTCATTAAATTATAATTGTCCTAAACTTCTAAACCCTTATCCTACAATTAATGTTCTTTGGCGTATTTTGTTCTATTCTTGAAACTATAAAGTGAAAAATTTCAATTTTCAACCACAACTGAGAGCATAAAAGCGGTGGCGGGCGTTGACTGCCTCATGTATGTTGTAATGTTGAGTATGTATGTAGAAGTGGCGGCTTGAAAATGCAATACATTTATTAATATTCTACCCCATTATAGTAAAATTAACGTAACTGCCGTTGATATCAAAGGGTAAATGACTGTATGATTTACACTATCGTGTTTTAAATGACCGTGTGATTGACACAGAAAAATATCATTGCAGTCGATCATCTTGTCATCTTAAATAGTTTTACAAATAGGAAAATATAGTCTCTTTTTATTCCTATCTTTGGTGTTTTTTCTATTTCTCTGTTCCTAAGCAGAAGTCTTTGACTGGATGACTGAAACATAGAAGGACACCCAAGTTCAAATAAAAAAAATTACTCCTGCTGATCGGAAACAGTAGGTGAACACAATTTTGGACGTTGGTTGGAAACAGTTGGTATGGAGGGAAAACAAGTATAAAAGTTTAATTCGTACATTTTACTCTCAACGTTATACATTAAAAATTACAATAAACAACGATACCAATAAAAATAATTAATGTTTTTCGGAACATAAACACCGGATTGTTTTCCCGACTGTTTCCGACCAGTGAAAGTATTTATAGAATGTTTGTAGCCAATAAAGCGAAGCTGAACGCTCAATGTGAACAGTTGTGCAGTCATTTTCTTGATATGAAAAAGTTAAACGGAAGCTTATCTATTCTCTACTAATAGGCATTAAAAAATATAACTTGCCTAGCAAAAGTGTTTCGTTAATTATGCATTAGGTAAGTAAGCAGTGTAACGGCTGAAATTCAAATTAAGGTTTGCTCAATTTAACAACTCATTGTTAACTTTCACTTCCATTCGAGGTATTCTGAAACAAAATGAAAAGACATAAGCTGTATTAATGATTCCGTAGAGTCATGAGCAGTTTGCCTGAGACATGTTAACTGCGTTCAAGATCTCTTGCTTTAAAGCTCATGATTTTGAAGCATGTAATAAGTACAGTAGTATACAAATAGCATGTTGCGCGAAATACTTCTTCATCCAGGGCGCAGTCAAATTAATTTACGCATTTCTACGTCAAATAAAAGTGAAATACAGTAAAGAGGTAAAAGCGTGCACAGGAAGAGTAAAGAATGAAGAAATAAAGAGGCATATGTACTTTGGGAAAAACGCATTTTTACTCTTATGCTTAGGTGCATTTCGTTACAATTTGTTGAGATAGCAGAGTTTCTGCAATTTTATCTACCTAAAATAAAAGAACTCACAGCAGCTGGAAGCACCTTTTTCCTTGAAAACGAAATGAAGAAAAAAGAATTTTTTACATTGTGGAAACAATTATAGGTCAAAAGTAGAAAAATTGATCAACAAAATGTTTATACTCCTTTGAATGTGATTTTTCAGACAGCAACGAGCGACTACTGTAGTAATGTCGTAGTTTACTGACTTTAAAAACGGAAAAAATTAATTTCGGGACCCTGAAGAGATTAAAATTTGAGATACAGATCCATTTCACAGAAGTGAAATGCGCCAAAAAAATTGCACTGCACGTGGAGAAAGTCTTGGGCTGGAAGATCAGAAGGAAACGCTTTTCGACTTCGGAGACAGAAATGGAAATGCTGCAGAAATTTCTAAAGCACAAATTGAAGTAGCAATGAAAATTTTTGCACAAAAATG
Source organism: Trinorchestia longiramus (assembly GCA_006783055.1). Lineage (NCBI taxonomy): Eukaryota > Metazoa > Arthropoda > Malacostraca > Amphipoda > Talitridae > Trinorchestia > Trinorchestia longiramus. Next base: position 19,894 of record VCRD01003857.1, read on the forward strand.
GTAAAGCTTTTGATGTGAAACACAAAAAACTGTTTGTTGTCTTAAAATCTTGAAATGTGGAGCAAAAATTACACTATATGGAGTCTTTGAAAGCCTCAATTTTAATATAAGATATGCGTTACTTGGGTGCGGTTTGTTCTTAAGATTTATGCTTCTTATAATTCAATTAAACCCCATTATGTATTTCGTTCTTCCAGTAGACAATTTTAAATCGTAGGAAAGAATGGAATAAAAAAAATTATTTTCAAGTGAATATGGATACAAATTTGAGGTACGTTTTTCCCTAACTATGACTTCTGCATATAAATTAACGCCACCCTCTCACAAGTTGCTAATGGTTTGTTCAATAATAAATCTTGAATCTTCCCAAAAAACTGAATTCGACCCTGCGAAAAGAAAAGAAACTCAGTTACACAAAAATGTAACCTACAATTAGCGAAAATTTCAGGGAATTTGACACCATTGCTCGAGTAATCCAAACTTGCGCACACGCAGCCAGCTTTTGCTCGTCTTAATGTTGACGCAAGAATTTGGCAGCTTTGTAATGAAAATTTTCTTGGTGTGAGCAGCAGCTCATGTTGCGGACTTGCGGTTGAGAAGCGTCAGTTAGAGTGAAGTCGTCGCGTTGGAACGTCTTCCAGTACGTCAGCTGTTGCCCGTCACAGCGACTCGTGAAATACGCATGTAGACAACGCTGCGGTAACGATAAAAACTATTAATGTATTGATACACGTACTTATATAAGAAACGTAGTACATGAGCAAAAATATTTTGCTAGTTATTTCTGTGTAGCAGAGGAAAGAAGAAAAGGTCATCTTAGAAAAAAAATTTTCTGCATGCCCTTTCTATGTTGATTTTTGCAGAATTAGTGAACAATAGATAAGAGAATTAAGACACTCTTGAGAAACATAAGTAAACCTGACAAAAATTTGCACAAAGAAGAGATGCAAAATATTTGCTTTTGAGAGAGAAAATGTGAATATCTACACTAGCAAATGACGAATCATGTATTAACTGCAGGAAAACTGAAAAATTGCGGAGAAAACAAGACCTAGAGTTCAAGTTGCATGAAACGTAATATAGCGTAACAAGACCCCGCAAGTAACCTCATATACTGATTAAAATTCTTTAAAGTTACTAGAGAATTAATTTATGAAATCTGCTTAAAATTATTTGCAACTTTTTCCGTCGTTGTCTTTCGAAATTTATACCGTAAATTAAAATATGAATCTTATTCTGTCACAGTTACGAGTTTAGCGATTCAGCTACCAAACCCAACACAACCGATGAATTTCATTCACTTTTAAAGATTTATTTCAAGCTGCACTTGGTTTGCCTTAAAAATATTGAATCACAATACTGTACGAAATTCAATTATTCGATTGAGTCGACTGTATTGCTGGTGTGACGGTCTAGCTTGTTGCTAGTCCTATCAGTTACCATTTCAGCTAGTTGCTAGTTCTGCCACACTCAACCACAATCTCCAATCTTCTACTTTCAGCTGGAACTAATAACGGGGAACAGCAGGAAGTGTGATTCAGGGAGTGGAACCTGAAATAGCTAAAGTAATTTCTACTCCAACTGAACCAAGCATGAAAGAAGTCATGATGTTCAACTTATTCATTTGCGTGTTGATTTTAATTAGCACTCTGCAATTGGTATGTTCTCAGAAAAATCACTTGCCGGCGCGGCTTATGCCGCCTCCGTCGAAGTCTAATTTCCTGTCCGGACAAACTTCAAGACGAACGCACTACCCTATAACTCACCTCACCCTTCATCCTCAGCCTGGGAACCGCATGCTCGCTAAGCTGCATACAGGCAGCCTGCCCAAACACATATCTTCGAAATTTTACTCGCAGAAAAAAAATCACAACGATCAGTATATTTCTACTCGCTTCAACTTCGGTGAAACTGACGTTCCATACAGCCAGCTCTCTTCCATAAGGTTCAACTCTGAGAAATCAAGATACCCTTCTCATGTTTCAACCTCATTTCCAGTGAATTCTAATGCTGGTAGTCTTTTCAGAGACCAAGTAACTAGCTTCCGCAAAAGTAACTCACCCCAGACATTGGCCTTCAATGGGGATCTACACCCCCCTCCTTTTCAAAGTCAACGATTTGAAGGTTTTCAAGGAAAGAAACCAGGTGAAGCCTACCAAATAAATCCCCCATTTAATCCTCCGCTCCACTTTAATCCAGCCATCAGATCAACCAAGTTTTCAAAGCTAAGAAATAGAGAAGCAAAGTCTAAACGACTTGAAGAAAACCTGATAGATTACAAAAGTATTGCAGCACCTCACCCCCTTTCAAATACAAAAGTGACTTCAATAAGATTCGAGGAAGATTCGGATTCAATAAATAATGAAATTCCTCGTAGTCCATTATCTCGTCCTTTTTCGACACAAAGTATCAATCTACTAAACGAAAATAGTTTCTCAACTTCTCCCGAACCACAAATCGTTTGGGGCAAGCCGGACTCTCGCGACGTTCCTCCACGCGAAGAAACTAGTCTTTCGTTTGGTGACTTTCTCTATCCGCCACTGACAAACAACAAAATTATCTTCCCAAGCGACGAACTTAACGATATCGACTCTTGGAAGCCTATCCCAAAGCTTCCAACTTTGTCTTCAGCAGACACCTCCTTCTCTCAACCTCCTTTGAAAGAAGCTTCCAAGTTGCTTGCTCCCTGGACCTCTGAAGCCCCAGCAATCTTCAACTCTGACAGCACATCCCACCATTTGTTTGTGAGAACTACACCATTCACATCATCTCCGTCCTTCAGGTTTAGGAGTGACGTAGGTAAAAGAAACACAAGACCAGAAACACAGAAGCTGGCACCGTTCTTCGCAAGGTTTTCAACGCAACCTCCTTTAGAGTTAGAAGACTCTGAATACGTGATTCCCCTTAATTCTTCTGAGAGAATACAGAATCTCATTTATTTTTTGAGTATGTTTTTGACGGGCCCTCCTCATCAATCACAAAATGCACTTGCAGTTTTATCAGATTCTGACAGACAACCAAAACTTCTACAAGAAAACTTGCCAGAAGACTTTAGTGTTCTTCCATTGGAGTCTCACTGGACGGAAGGCAGCGCTGAAACGATCTCTGAACCTGCCCAGAGCCCGAAGTTCAGGAACGGATTTTTAGACTTTCTTCATTTGAATTCTTCGATTGATTATCTGAAAGCCCTGGAGATTCAAGTAAGGCCTTCAGCAAAATCTCAAGAATTAGTTGAAGACAACAGTGACTCGACACGACCTGCTGTGGAGACACCACCCTCTCGAGAGACGCCACAGCCAGTCAAAATTAACATTTTCCAAGACCTGGACTATTTTGAAGATGATCCATTTGATTTAGTCCGGTCTCCTTCAATATCAACTTTACTTGGTGTGGTCCAAGTTTCAAACTCTACGAATAACACAGAAAACGAAATTACGAGTGAGTTAGACCCATTAGGAAACAAGAACACTAAATCAAAGGTCATCATTATATCTGCTAAAACTTCAGAATGTCCTAAGCTTTATGGGCAAGTTGATCTTCTCTGCGAGATGAATGCATCAATAGACGACGATATCATGGTGAGCCTTGGCTGCTATTAATCTTATAAGAAAGAGAGAAGTATGTATATCAATTTTAAGTTCAACGTTTCTCTCTTTCCGTTGTGTCTTTTTTCAAGGTCTCATTTTTCTGTTAAAGGAAACGATTCATTTTTCATGAAAATCACCGTTTGAAGACAGCCGAATAGTTCTTAGCGTTTTGAGGCGAAAATTTATGGTAAGTTAAGATATTTTCATGATCAGTCCACCACTTTCTGATATCTGTTTTCCTTTGATTCTTATACCCCATAAGTATATCGCAGCACTGGGGACACGGCTGCTGAGTTACGTCAAGATATAAAAATCAAGACCTGATAGAAAATGTTAATATAAATTTCTTCTTTCAGTTTCTTTCTGCTCAACGACAGTCACAAAACAAACTAGAAACTATGAGCGCACAAAACTCTGAATTTTTTCTCTGAACGCCTTTTCCTGCCAGTGATTTGTAATAATTACGTTTCACTATGCATTCTCCAACAACAACTTGCCAACAAACACTGGGAGACAAAAAGTTTGATTGGCTCACAACTTTCACCCTCCTATGCACCTTAATTCTGAATAATTTTGAAGGAATCTTTGATCGCATAAAATGCGATGTAAATGTAACTATACATGAGGGGGCCTCGCTCACAGTTTATTTAAGTTGTTAAAACTTGTAAATTACATATAAAGCTACTAACTGCAGTTTGTTTTGGTAAACTTCACATATAAAATTTCAAAACTGTGACGATGATTTTCTTGCATGTATTACTTTTCCTTAATGTATCCCAACAATGCATCATAGGTGCTAATAAATATTGAACTATTTCTCAAAGAGACATTTTTCTGAAGCCTCGCCTTTACGTTTTTAGAGCCATATCTGGAGCCATTTTTTCAATTGCCTACTTCCCTAGAACCGTATTTTTATTTTCACACCACATCATGAACATAATTTCTGTAGTCATCTTTTCTAAAGCCATCTTCTCAAAAGTCTTGTTTTTGTTTCCCTAGAGCTATTTTTTAACAGCGCTCTTCACCCTAAGGACACTTCGGAAATAATTAGTTCATATTTCACGGGCCTTAAAATGTTGACCTCTACAATGTTGTCGTCAAGTATTGACCTCTACAATGGTTAACTCTAAAATATTGAAATCATAGGAATTAAAATGTTGACCAAGCGTTTGCATAACCCAATTAACGCAATTCTTAGTTTCGAATTGTGGATGCACCTCACATATCCAACTCACCAAAACGCTTATTACGTCCTTCTCATGTCATCATGACGAAGCTTCGATGTTTCCTAACTCTTTTATTCAACATGAAAGTCATCACCTGATTTCGGTTAATTGTACTCCAAAAAAATGGCTTAATTTTGCCATTTACCTTCTCGTTACACCTCATTTTATCATGTCACCTTGTGTCATCATGTCCCCTTGTGTCATGTCACCTTATATCATGATGATAGGTCATAATAGATCACACAGTCAAGCTTATATGTATGGCATTGTCTCACTCCCGCTCAGATAGCCACTCACTGTAAAGTAACAGCTCTCTTTTCCTAACTCACTTTCTGCCTTGAGACAATGGGAAGCGCAGCATTAAACTGCTGTGCCAGTACGTCATTACGGATGTCTGTACCGGCTCATTAGGAAGCGACTTATGGTCTCCAGTGAAAGGAAAGAGTAGGAACTTGTGGGAAGCAAATCTGTGAAATTCTAGTACATATTTTGCGTAAAGTTCCATGTCATGGATTCTGACTCAATAATGAGCCTTAAAAATCAGTAAGTTTAAAAATTATTATTATCCCCAAAAATTTGTAGTAAAGAACAGCCAAGTATTATTGAGACTAACACAGGAGAATTAAGTATTACTTTATTATATGATATCGTACGTTTTAAAAACAACGCAGGATTCACAGAAATAATCTGTTCGTTTCCCTCGTCAAATCGAACACTAACATGGAAAGACAAATGAGCCCGTTCTGCCTAATACTTTGATCATAATTATGACAGACAGCCTACTTCTCAAGGTATTACAATCCATTTAATATGGGGGACAAAGTTCCTGTCAGTTATGCATAGTGGCAGATGGATGGGGAGACTAACCTGAGAGAAAATCCAAAAAATTATTGTTAAAAATTAACAAGTCCCGAAAAAATTAAATTCCACTAAAATATCTGTAATCTGAAATAAAAAATTTCCTTGCTAGGTTTTTGATAGCTAAAAAGGACAACTAGAGACGACGCCTCTGGTTAGTAGGCCTGAACATGTTCTAGGTAATTGTGTCGTTCTCCAGTCATTCCACAGATGACTGTGCGTCATACGAAAAGTAAATTAAACATGTTCTCCAGTTGCTACCCAGACCTCAGAATGTCATATAAATGCATATATTAAGCATGCTTTAACTGTGTCAGGTTCTCAAGTTAAGTAATTCAGATAACTGAGTGTCGGAAGAAAGTTCATTGTCTCTCTCTGGTTGCACCGAATCCCTCGTGAAAGACTAGCTCTATCCCTTCTTTTTTCTATTGTCTCAGGGTTTTCATAAAGTAGTCTCTTTATTCTTCGATAATCATCACTTCTACTTGCGTAATTATTATGCAGCTGATAAATGAAGCTACGAAACGCGATTACCCGAACATAAAGATATAATAATCTATTCATCCTCAAAGTGCTGAAGATAAATTGTGATGATTTTTGTACCCACACACGGACTTGGGTACGGTAGCTCATAAAGATATGAATATTTTAACACATTGACGTGCGGTATGAAGGATGAAAAGTATGTACTTACGAGTTAAGTATAAATAAAAAGCACTTAGAGTTCTTTGATTAAATTTATCTGCAAGTCTTCATGGGTAGATCGTATTACTCGAGTTATGGGTTGATTTCATTTGGAGACATATATTTGTGTTGTTTATTCGTCTATAGTTTCTATGGTTAGAATACTTTGCACTAAAACTTTAAATTACAGTATCATATATTTCCTAGTCAGTGTCAAAAAGTTTTCAAAATTTTGCATTGGAGTCTAAAATATGACTGAAAAATCAAATGGAAAATGTCGCAGTGCTATCATTCAGAATCTCTCCAAGATTCCTAAGGAATGAAAATAGAACAATTCGTGCATACGTTATGAGTATTTTCTGTACAGTGCACGACATGTTGAAAGATTCTCGTGTTTGGTGCTCAGTATGACCACATTGACTAGTTTTTTGGAGGTCTTAATGGATTCATTGAGGCGAAGAATGTCTTTCTCTAAACATGATCTGAAACGAAGAAGGTTGTTTCCACATCCAATTGCATACAAAAGTCTAGATTTTTTCAAAGAAGAAATCAAAGGCTGGTTTGACATCAGTATTTTTTCCAAATTTTTCAAGAAGTAGATGCTCTATGCTTCTCAACAGTACAGTTCGCAGTTTTCGTGCAGGTTTCCTGATAGATATCAGAAACTAGCGTTTTAGGCGTTTTACTCAAATGAAGTAAAACGTAACAAAATAAGATTTTCCTTCTAAGTTTTCAACGCTAATAATAAAAACCCTAACGGCCTCTGTCTCTGCTGCAGACCATCAGTTGGAACAAGATTGTGTCCACGTCAGGGACTGAGCGTTCGCACATTATTCTATCACAAGACGCGAGGCTGCTCACTTCTGATGCCCACATCACGCTGCTCGACGACACGCCCCCCAACACCTACGCCCTGCGGGTTACCTCCTTCAGGAGCGAGGATGTCGGGACTTACGAATGCAAAGTGCGCAGTGTGGAAGGAGATGAGATCGCTGCCGCACAAGTTACGGTGTTTGCTTGTCTTTGATTTTTTTTCGATGTGGTTTGATGTACTTCTTATTCAAATCTAATATGACGTTGATGTTGTAAGTAGGACTGAACAGTATCAGCAGTTTTGAGAAGCTTGGTGTCACTGCAGTCTGGAGTTGGAGGCTCAGTGCGAAGCTATCATAAAATTATTCTATTCTGGCGAATTTTTCATTATGGCAAACTCCAGTTTGCACTGACTTTAAATATCACCATGGAGCTGAAAGTTACTTTGGGTTAGTGTAGGATATACTGAATGAGTCCAAAGTAAGGCCAGGAGTCTGAGAAAAAAGTGTAAATAAGAAATTTGAAGTAGACCTGCACAGTTATAGTAGCACAAGTCCACCTGATGGGTCTGACTGACCTCAAACCCTGATGCCGTGTTTATAGTTAATAGTTATTTGTTATTCGTCATTTGTTACTAGTTCCTTATTACTAGCGCACGTTTTTAATTAGAGGACTGACCATCCGTAATCAAACTTCGATGCCGGAAACGAAAAGTTTTGTATATTCCCGTAGATTTTCATGAATATTCACAAAAATTGCGAAGACAAAAGTCAGATCGTCAGCAATCGTCTCTGTCATTAGCTGTCAAAGTTTTTCCTCCATTGTTACAATGGTTGAATATGGAAAATGTATTTTTAATGAAAATTGATCATTTACAGGAACTTTATTATTATAGGAACTCTATTGTTTGTTTTACTAAATTTGAGACTGAATGAGAAGTTACCCTTCATTATCAATTGAATCAAAGTGAGTAAATGATACCGACATGAATTTTAAATTGTAGTGTTGCACTTGTTTTGGTTAATTTACTCGTAAGTGTCGTGTTTTTGTGAGTGCCTTCGTACTTGCAGATATTGCTAATGTGTTCACACACGCATGCAATTGTACACACACACACACACACACACACACATGTACACACACATGCACATATATATACATATATACACATCCATGTACATTTACACATACACACGTACATGCATGTGTACATTAGATTTGAACTTGAACATTAAAGACATTGGTTTCTGTATAACTTATACAATATAATTTTGGTGAGCTTATTAGTATACGCAATAGTGAAAAAAAATGTTCCGTACACTATCTGACTTTTATGTTCCTCACTCAATTATTCAAATTCGAAATGCTCCTTAAGTTGGAACCTGCTATTCAAATTATTGTTCGTATTTTCAGGCTCCTATATCAAAACTTATCGTGAAATACATTATTAGCACCGTTATTTCAGCAGGATTCACTGTGATTATTACGATCATATGGAAAAGTACCTTCCACTTTTGTTCGGTGGCTGTGATGTGGAAGGACGGGCTCCAAAAAAGCGCGGGTTTGAAGTTTATGAAGACAAACGCAAACACAAGGCCGTCAGGAGGAACATTTTGTTCCTCAACGACAGAAAGTTGAGTTTCTCTTTATGGCTGTACGATGCTCCTGCCATGGAGCTATGAGTGTATTCTTAATTTAAGTCGTGCAAGTGCAATTATATTTTTCAATTTTATTTAAGTTTTTAAGTTACGTTATGATAAGCATGACGGGGAAGTATAGTTTCATCATTAAAATTTTTGCTTTTTAGTAAATGCAGTATGATTTAGAATAAAGTAAGTATGCGTACCTACCTAAATATTTAGCATGTTATGTATTATACGGTATATTTGCAATTGGATTTTTTGACCCGAGGAAACGAACAGTTTGTGCATTTGAAATTAATAAATTGCGTATTGTATGTGTACACACCAGTCTATTAGAAGAACGATTTATTGTTGATGTTATTGAACTGAATGATAATTTTTTTAGACAGTATGAGCTATTAGTATTAGGATTCATCATATTCTGTCATAAGTTCACTCTCGAGTATAGAATAAAAATCCAGCTGACGATGCAGTATAGTATTATGACATTGTAATTTATGAGTTTTATCTCCTTCTGAATTTGCACCAAAAGTCAGTTATTTTGAAATAATTTAATATCCATTTACTATTCTTCCGGCAACGAACAATAGGCGTTCATATAACATTGTTAACATGGACTCGTAAACGTTGACGTGTGCAAGTACCATAAAGATAGTACATTTGTTGCTTAGCGTCCTGCAACACTAAAAGATTATTTATATGGTACAGTTATGTTCTCCAACGTGACTGACAACCCCTTGAACTTTTCCCCTTGAATTATTTAAATACGATTATAACCAAAGGGATATAATCTATTTTAGACCTAAACTTAAATAAGCTTTCCCTTTTCACTGGCTTGTTTTAAATTGTTGTCAAAGGAAATCCAGAATTTATTATGTAAGACAACTGCAAGTCAGTTTTTACCTGCGTTCGTGTTCAGCGCAAACTGCCGGACTGTGAAGGTAGGATTATGCCTGAAGCGATAATTACTGGAGATGTCAGCCGGTATGTTAAAAAAACAGTCTACCCTAAAAAGCCAGTATCGTTTTTTGTTTATAAGTGTTACCATATTTTCTAAAATTTCTTGAAATCTAAATAAGTCCCTTCGCATTAAAAGTTGCTTCAAGTTTGCCCATTTAAAAATCGTTCCAGTAAATATTGAAAAGAAATGCATACATAAATTTTATAGGCATGTTTAAATCATACGTTTAAACGTTTATTCAAGATTTTAAGAAAGTTATCTGTAATCAGAACCTTTTTCTGTGTTGGCAAGCTCCTCACTCTCTTAAGCTCTCAGTAGTATTTGAGTTGTGAGTGTGTGAGGATTGGATTGTTTCAGAAATTGATCGGTCATGTTGTCTGCTATTCGCTCATCTTTCCAGGCGGCTGCTCCAAGGTAAAGCTTCTGCTATTTAATAATACCCGTTACTAGTCTTAGCTAAGGTGATCGTTTGTATAAAAGTTTACCTATTATTGGATTTTGCGGACGTAAGCATTTATAGATCTTTTGCGAGGGCTGAGGGGCGTTCGAAGTTTACCTGTGACTCAGCTGATAAAGTTGTTCTTCATTTCAAAAATTCGTATTTTTGATATCATCTTTTAATGGACCTAGAATATCCTTATCTAGTTTTGTTTTCCCAAGAAAATCTTTTGGGCATGTTGTACCACGAAACCCTACCGAAACATTGTTTCCTATTTTGACGAGCCTTAATTTCAATTGCAATATTAGTGAAGTCATTGTATCGTTGGGTCAATCTGTTTATAGTAATTAAACGTCTATCATGTATTAGCATGAAATAAACCTGTTCGATACATGTTTCGGTTCAAGCAACGGCTTACACTTTCTTACTTTAAAAGTGGTCCGGCCTCGAGTTTTGGGATGATTAGTGAGAGCAGTATCATAATGATGACTTGCTGCAATGATTGGTAGTAAAACTGTGATCGTAGGGCCAAGTTTGCTACTTGGTAGTATAGATATAATAAGGTATTTTTCTTAATTAACGTCAAATGATAAAATTATGTTTGTGCTACATATGATTTCAGTTTTTGGAGGGTAACCAAACATTGTGGTAGTCTAAGCTATGTTTAATGTTTTTAATCCCCATTTTATTGTTGAAACATTATTTTGACGGTTCCTCTTGGTGTATTTTTTTTTATATAAGTGTAAGGTAGAGATGCGTATAAATAAACAAAATAATTGCGTATAAATATCTCATTGAGGATGACGATGCACGGACTCAAGTTTGTAGGTGAATGCTGAACACGGTCAGGGAGAACTTCAAATAATCGGCAACCTCATCGACATTTTGTCTTAGAAGAAAGAGCCAATGGTTTTCACGAGCTGTGATTGCTGCTGGAGCAACTGGGTCCCAATTGTGTGTAGACCCGTCATATATCAGGTAGAAAGGAACAAATAATTGACGTGTAGGAATACTAGGTTTAATGAACCTCTGGAGCGCGGCTGTACAGATGACGGGGTTCTGGATAGTAGTTTCAAGTCGCACACTTCGGAAACCTTCGTTATTCCTTTGAAAATACCTTGTTCCTCTGGGTGTATGTGCCCACTCTCGTATCAAAAGGCCGTTAATTATCATCATGCAGGGCACTTCCTTACAGTCTAATTTAGTCATGGAGCTTTAGGTGAACTAAATGTTGTCCATTGTACCGCGCTGGGAAAAGTTGCTACTCTGATGTGAAGCGACGGCCGTGTTGGATGGTGTGTGTTGTACTGTGTTGTGTGAGGGGTGATGTGCAGAGGTGTGCATTGCACTGAGGGGTGATGTGCAGTGCACTGAGGGGTGATGTGCAGAGGTGTGCAGTGCACTGGCGTCTCACTGCAAAACACGGAAAATTCCGTGGCTGCCCAGCGCTGACTAGGGCAGACCAGGAGTCGGTTTTTTACCCTACTTCTTTTCAGGTTTCCTGGACGTTCATGCTGGGTTTATTTTTGCAATAAATTGTTTATTAGTCAATTGAACGTAAAGTATTTGAAAATATGGTTCTTTCTCTCGAGTACGGTAACAAAGAGAGCTTGCAAACTATGCCCTGTAATTGATCAGTTTTGAAACTTCTTTCATTAAATTAGCTTCGTATTAAATGGCACGTTAATGGTACAGGAGTATTGTAGCATATGTTGCACAACAAGAATGATTTATTAAGAATATATGCTCATTAATTTCATTGATTCAGTGCATAGGTGACGTGCAACTGCCAAAATTTCCCAATTTCTGGCCGTAGAAGTTTTATCTCATCTGCCTCTGTATTTCCTGGGTAATTTTCAAAGAACTTTTTGCGGTGCAGTTTTGTTGTATAAATCTCATTCCTTGAACTGTGCAATCCCACGTTCAATTTTTCTGTTAATAGAACATGCAGCTAATTCCGTCATCACCAAGACTGCTCACAGAACTCAACATCGATGGCAACCCTGGAACCATAATGGTCTCTGGATTAAGAATGTGTTGGATATCAGAATTATAAAGTACCAATGTATAAATAAAGTATTAAATGGGTGTTGTCATTGATAGAAGATTGGGTGAGTAAAAAATTAAAATTGAGTGGAAAAATTGTGTGCCCAGTAGCGAAATATGGTTCTGCATAAATTCCGCGTTTTGTATACTGATCAAATTGTGTCTATTCTAACAATTGAAAACTGGGATTACTCACTGCGAAGCTTACCAATTTTCAAGTCAGTTTTAGAAATCAATACACCATATACTGATCATCCCTAAATTTAATACAGGATTACCTCAGTTTGTTTAAGTGCCTTCCCATTAAGATGTTCATTTAAACTTTCAAGAATTTTGTCACAAACAGAAAGTCTCATTAAAGGAAGATTAGTCTCGCTCCTTTTTCATTCGGTCGACCTTTCCGTGTAGAAAAAGAAATGAGCTATTTCCACCCAGGTAGACTCCCCGTGAAGATGTTCGGATAAACAACAAAAAAACAGATCCCCACCTAAGAGAAGTTGTCTCCGTTATGACTTAGAGAAATGTCCTTCTTTAATTAGTTGCGGCACCCAAACGAACCAACTCGGATTACCTCTTCTGCTAGTCGTGCTGTCAGGGAAGTAAATGAGCGCTAAATGTTCTTGCATGTAGTGCTCAACCTAGCGAAGAAAGTATACGCGTTAGACCAGGTAGCCAGGATTGTGTCCTGCCAGGATTGTGTTCTGCCAGGGTTGTGTGGTTTGCTAGGATTGTGTTCTGCCAGGATTGTGTCCTGCAGGATTGTAGATTTTAGACTGGTTTTATTACAAGGAGCGTGTTGGTTGAGACCTGTTGGTGCGGAGCGTCTGTTATACAGTAGTGGAGGAGAGAAGCCTGCCTTCGTTACGCTCACACTCTGCGTTTGATGAAAATTAGGCCACTACGCTTAACACGTTAAGTGCGATACGACCCACCGGTGGGTCGCTCAGGTTAGGTTCTGTAATTTTTTCAAAGCTTTCTAGTGACTGTGTGTACAAAGTAAAGATTTGCACCGGCTAGACAATCGCACTCAACGTGTTAACACATTCATTGCGGTTGCCTAGCTGGTGCAAATCTTTACTTTGTACATACAGCCACTAGAAAGCTTGGAAAAAATTTCAGAACCTAACCTGAGTGACCCACCGGTGGGTCATACAGCAATGGATGTGTTAACGTTCTTCATTAACTAATACGAACAACATTGCTATCTACGAATTGGACCAATTAACCAAAAATGAACATCAGTAAATCATGGTGATATGGAACAGTGAAAATTCTTCAGAAAAGTATCAAGACGCTCCTATTACAATAATGAGAAGTGAAGACAACCCTCACAACAGCACCCATCAACGCCTGGACGGCAGGGAGGAGCCAGGTTCGTTTAGGGTTGGTGTGGGGTGCCAACGCGCGTACACCCGACGGGACATGTTACAACTCCACCACACTCACCAGGCACTGTACCTCATGCGCTACCAGCACGACTCCTCTGAACTCGCTTCGCACTCCTTAGCCTCAACAAACAATATCTTTATTTCCAATCGAGTACACAGTACATAGACATTAGTACATTGGTTTTTCAAATTCTTAAGGTTAACATTCTAAGAGTAAGGGTGATGGTAAGCTCCATGCGACGATCCCGGGAGGTTGATGGACGTCTTCATGGGCGGGGAGTTGAGTGCACGGCGCGGCGTACGAGAAACAACTCGTGTCCTTGGCCGGGTTCGAAACCGTGGTCTTTCTACATGAAGCAGAGACCCGATACAGAACACGGGCCGCAGACCACTCGACCACGGTGGCTGCTGGTCCTTAAGAACTTGCTACGAGTACTACACCAGTAAAATTAATAAAACGAGTATTTCATCAGTGATCTTGTTCAAGAGAGTATTACGCCAGTAATCTTGGTAAAGCGAGTTCTACATCTGAAATAGGTAAAATGTTACTTTATTAGGAGACCTCATCGTGCAACATATAATAGAAGCTAGTTAGTGATAAATGTTGATAGTGTAATGAATTAATAATAGCTTTAAAATTTAAAGGGATGCATCGGACAGTAACGATCAGAGAGTATACTGACAGCGTCTTGGTATGCAAAAATTTCATTCAGGGATGGTCACATGATCGAAAAAATAAAACACTTCGGGTTAACCACCCAATTCTTTCCTAATTTTAGTGATAACAATAATTCTAGGCAAAAATATGTAATGAAAGTAACACTGCAAAAGCACAAAATTTGAATTTCTGCGACACACTCCAGTGTAGTTGCTGTCTGGATTATAAACTAAAAGGAGCAAGCGAATCCCTAGATGTCGGAGACCTGCATCATCTTTTCCTGCAATACTGTGTAGTCGCCCACGACAGTTTCGAGAATGTTTTGAGTCCTTATAGTCTCATCTAATGTGACCCATTATTTGGACACATACATTAAATGCATCATTTTTATGGTGTCTGCAATAAATATGACCTATTATTATCATGCATACGTTAAATACGTCAATGGTGTCTGCGTGAGATGTATCGTGCTTTGGTATCTGTGACTCTGATTCACAACTGATCTCTTCCAACTTCTCTCACAGATACGCCCGAGCTGCCTCGACTGTAGTCATCGAGCCCAAAACGAATGACTTCAGCGTGCAGAATGAGCCGGTTTTAGGTGAGACATTGCATAGTTACGAATGAAAGTCTTGCTTGTTACCAACACCTTGTTACCTGTGTGTTGGGGGCGCTGGTTGTGGCCTAGAGAAATATTTCGCTCAAGTGCATGGTGTTTTAATCAGTTTTGTGGTAGGGGCCATTTGTCGGAGGTTCTTTTAATGTATCTATCTCAAGTGTTGATCCATTTTGTGGTATTTATGAACGAGTGTTGGGCGTTGTTATCTCTTTTAGGGCGTTTATATTTAGATTAGTTATTATTGTATCCGCTAATTATGGCGTATATTATAGTCCTATGCTAAATCTCACCTATAGGTAAGGTTCAGTATTGAAAATGTCATCCATTTGGTTTCCTTATTAAGTATTGATTATTTTAATGGAATCATTGCTAGAGACCGGCAGTTTTGACTGTAACATTTGGGTGTGTCTTGTGACTTGATTTATTTTACGAGGGCGTCGGATCAGCGTGGAAGATATTATAAAATTTGTCTATGATTATAATTCTTTCAATCCTGCACAAAAGTACGTATGATGTGCAATATATATTTAATTTCTGTGTACTGAAACAAAAGTCATTGTTGAAACCCTTGTGGGATTCGTTGCCGCAGCTATTATCCATGTTGATTTTGTGCCATAAATTTCAAGACGTTAGCCTCAAATTTAAAAGCGTTCCAAAGATGCGCTTCTTTGGAACTCAAACTGATGAAGTCGCGTGTGCTAACTGCCCAGCTGCGGTTGTCAAATTTAGTCTTACGCGCCTTGAAGTTGCGCGTATTGAACTGTTCTATATCAGGGGTTCCTGACCTAGGGTGTGTGAACTTTCGTGGGTACATTACAAAAGGATTGAGACGTTCCTAAAAGTCAAAACTAGGGTTGTGGTGGGAGAAACAGCAGATCATGTATCGAAAAGTTTGGATCGTGTTCACGCTTATCGTGTCTCGTGAAGTTGGGATTCGTTAATATTTCTGACTTTTGCATGTGTATAATGGGGAGATAAAACTGAGGAACCCTGGGTTTATATTCTAGATTTTTCCCTGACCTGCATTTTCTGGTCCCTCGTTGCATGGTAGAGAAGTCCTTGCGGTGGCCAACGTGGAGCTGTGCGCAATCTGCTGCACAAGCTTGAGTGGAACCGGTCATATTTTTTTTACTGTATCCTTGGAAACCAGGCTTATGCTTCTAATTCTTCTTTGCTCGATTGCGTGTAAATGAACCGATCTTCGAGTGCTCATTTGTGTTCCATTTTCATTCTTTATTAGGGAAAGTTTCAATTAGAGAACAGTTGTGCTAAATACTGAACAGGGATAACTTCACTTGAGTGTGAAAATAACCCAGATTTGAAGGCCGTAACTCTGTATCTGAAAATAAAACGAGAGCTTATAACTTGCTGAGAGTTTGATGCATTTTGTGAACTCTTCCTATTATAAATATATTCATGCATACGGCACTAAAATTTGGCTCAGTACTTCTAACTTATTGTTAACCATGGATAATAATAACCAAAGATTTAGCGACAGTTAACCAATCTCATTAGCGTGCCATAAAAGTACCAAGTCTAATACATTTACGAACACAAATCACGAAAGCAAATTTTGGGTTGTAGGTAGCGTACCATAAAGGTGCATCGAGTTAGTTAATGGCTGCAATTAACACGCTAGGAGCAGTCGGCATCATTGACAGGGTTAGTTCGAAGTCGCCGTGTGCTCCAGACATCTAGTTGGGATGCGAGGCGCTTAGCTGCTGTCCTTGAGACGTCTATGTAATTATAAGTCTTTTCCAACCAGAGCAGTCAGCTGACGCTGGTCATTTCTCCCCTCTGGTACTTCCGTTCACATAGTTTCCAAGATGTTGTGGTCCTTTATTTACTCTCATATTCATTTCGATGTTTTGTGGACCTGTAAACTGATAGCGAGCGTGATTCTTTCATGTGTACGATGCATCACTTAATTTTAATGTTAGTTTTTTGGTTAAATTCCACGTTTTTGCGCCGTAGGTGGCCGTTGATAAATACACTGATTATAAGTTCTTCTCTTCAGTACTAGCGAACGTTTTGTCTTTGACAACTACGCAAGCTCACCCAATTTAAGCTTGTTAGGTGATTTTGTGCTTGATCCTCTCTTCTTTTGAAGTGGAATATATTGAAATGCGTCTGTGTAGATAAATGTAGTCGTCACTTCTTCGATTTTTGTGTTATTGATGTCCGTATTATTCTTATACCCAATGTTGAATATTTTGTCGAAGAACAGTATTGGAATAAACTTCTTTTTCCTGCTCGATCATTTTTCTGTACGTAATAGTTTTCATGATATTATTATAGTTTGGTCGAGGTTTATGGATAGGCCGACTGAATTTAACAGTGACTACGTTGAGTTCATTGAACATTTGTTGTAATTCTTGCACATTGTTCGCAAAAATTGCAACATTGTAGGCAAACCTGAGAGAACTTGGGTTCTTACTTGATTTCTTGTTTTGTTTCTTTTAATTTTCCAGCTCTCTCAGGCTCTTTACAAAGTGCGTTAGTATTAATTCCTGATAACAATACCCAATAGCACAGAATATTAACAAAATTGCCGATTTGTGTATCAGATTCGATCCCTCGTACCAACTGAGCGATTTAATCATGAGTCAAGTTGTAATAGCGAGTGGGTCTTGTGTCTGTACTTAGAAAAACTACTCTGTGCAGCTTCAATATACAAGTGACTTCTGTATTATGTCTACTTTGTACCTGAACGCTGATATTTGGCAAAAAGATCAGCTTCAAAGTCTGATTCCACACATTTTAAACAACTGCAATGAACACAATCTATACTGAATTGACTAGTGCAATTAATAATATATCGATTGATACCGTTCATACTGTATTGATTGGTACAATTGAATCTGTATTTATTGATGTAGTTCTGTTTTGATTGATGTAGTTCTCTTTTGACTGATATAATTTTGCATTGATTGATTCATTTTTGTACTAATTGACACCACAGATAACACTGGAAGTAGATTGCGCTGTGTGTCACGTGAGCTGACTGTGAATTGTCCTCTCAGACTACCTGCCGGGGAGCACAGAGCGCAAGGAGCTGGAGGGGGCGCTGGCCCGGCTTTCTGCCTCCACCGTGGAGGTTCCCATCATGATCGGTGACAAAGCTTACACCACCGACCTGGTCCAGCACCAGCCCTACCCTCATGATCACGCCAAGAAGTGAGAATAACAAAAACAAACTTTATTTCCAATGCAGGGTGTTCATAAAACTCAATACATTGGTATCAACTCAAACGAGGTTTCAGAATCAATCAACTAAAATGATCAATTTTAAATGAATTTCAACAATAAAAAGGTAGTCGGCAACCTAAAAATCAACGTGTTTGAGTAAAAATTAGTACACATTTTACAAATTGTGTTGTACGTATGCTTAAAGAGAAGCCACAAACAGTTATTCATTTAACTCACTCTCTTCGATTGTTTACCGATATTTCCTTGTCCTACGTCTCTGATTAGGAGTATTCTATTAAACGTGGCAGTCTGATCTATTCGGTTGATGTGTAAGAAAATTTCCTTAGCTGTTCAGGACGCATTTTTTTCATATGCTGTATCGAAACGTAATTTGTTGGAACCGAGACACGACTTTGTTTTCTTCGTGTTTAGTTTCGAATCGCAAAGAAACCACTGGAATCTCTGTCTTTATTGAACTGGATATAACGTATTATGTATGTGTTTTTTCTTGGTTCCAATAGTAATGTGCCTGTGCCTAACCACCATTTCCTTCACCATAGGTACCAATAGTAATATGGCTCTGCTTAACCACGATTTCCTCCACCAGAGTTGCCAAATTTTACTACGCGACACCAGAGCTGGTGCAGAAGGCGGTGGACGTGGCGCTGGAGGCTCGGGCTGATTGGGAGAGGGTGCCTCTCGCTGACAAGTTTGACATGTGGCTCAAGGTGCGTCTAACTCCACAGGAACGCTACAGTTTCATATAAATGTTCAACAGTAAAGCACTAAAAGACGCTGGCCACAAATTTTGAAGTGGTTGTTATTTTCTACACTGTTTTTCAATCATAATTCAAGTTAGTTTTTCTTGTGTCACATAATTTTACGAAAGGATAATAAATGAGACCATATGAGTTTGGTTCCATTCTATGTCATAGATTTGAAAAAAAATACCTCATTAAAATTTGAAGCAAGGGACAATTCCGTTATTTTTTTAATCAATAGCGTCATATGTATCATTTCTTACGACTGAAGATCTCGACTTTATTTTTTTTTGTAAATTCCTAAAATTTTTGAGACCTTTACGTATCTGAGTATAAAGAAACGCTCGTCTGAAGCAATCCACTTCGGTTGGTGTTTCAAATTGTTTATTATCCAGTGACTGAAATTGTGTCCATCATTACAGGCAGCAGACCTGATGGCTGGCAAGTACAGGCAGGAGCTGAACGCAACTACCATGTTGGGGCAGAGCAAGACTGTCAT
>VCRD01003857.1:39796-54028 GCA_006783055.1 Trinorchestia longiramus
CTCTGCTGTGATACTCTTGCAGGAAGACTTACGGTATTTCCTAAGTGTTGTATATCGTACAATACTGTGCTTAATGACCACTAACTTGTGAATGATTTTTTTATCTAACTATGAAGTCACGTTTACCTTAGAAATATGCTCAACTAGAGTGTTTTGGGGATCGATATAGGAGATAAATGAGCTAATTTATATATCTGGAGATGTTGCATGATAGTGCTACTTTTTCTTTTTTGACGTGCAGGAAACATAGCAACCGTGGGTGCAACCAAGCGAGTAACTCATTTTGAATTCGCTTTTTTTTGGGTATGGAGGCAGCAAGCCGAAAACTGCTAGTCAGTGCATGTCAAATCCTTTTTTACTGATGATGCAGGTTTTAATGAATCATTTGTAATTTGGTGTACAAAACAAATGACTTGGTTGTCAGGTTCAACGCATACTACGCGCAGCAAGGCATCAAGTGGCAGCCTGTAAGCACGGACAAGTCGAGCACACTGAACAGCATCAGGTGGCGAGGGCTGGAGGGCTTTGTGGCCGCTGTGTCGCCTTTCAACTTCACTGCCATCGGGGGGAACCTCGCCTTCACCCCCGCTATGATGGTGCGTTCCAGGCCGCTCTGAACAATTTCTGGTCTGTTTATATAAACACTTTATTTCCGATATAGGTTAACGTACATTAATGGTCTTTAATATTTTATTCTTAATGATATAGTGATACAGGAAACCGTACATGTATGGCCATTAGTTTTTAATCCTTAATGCTACCATCTTCAGACTAATGATGCAGCTCTTAGATACTACTGCCGTCTTTCTGTAGTGTGACTTCAAAAGGAGGCTCGTAGGAGCGCTAGATGAGCTATTTGATGATGGATGCTCGTGACCTGCTCTCTTGCGTCGCAAACAGGAGAAATTAAGAGCTGCATGGAGACTCGAACTAGGGACTCGCGCATCACCGGCGCGAGCCACTGACCACTTGACCACTGGGTGGCAATGTAGGTTTTTGTAGTGTTCGTTGTAGAAGAAAGACTGTACGCCTGTCGTAGGAATGCTCTAATGAAGAGTTCGAGTAAACTGTAATTAGTATGACTTGTGAAGTCCCCAACCGCATGATTCAATTATGGTACATTAAGCAGCTACTATTTTAGAGCCTGCGATAATCAGGGGTTGATAGTAAAATGATCTTGCTGCGATGGTATTGCAATCTTTAGAAATTAAAACGATCGAATTAATCTAAAGTTATGAATACTGTTAATTCCATTACCCAGCTTCCAAGATTGCAAGACGTTTTTGCAGTCAACCATTCTAATTCGTTAGTGATTTAGTAATGACCATGTGTGGTTAGTTTATTGAGGGATGATGGTCCTAATTTGTATTTCTTGGAACGTACGTAATTTTCTGCGATGTCTCATTGACAATGGATCCCTTCCTTCATAGCACATGAAAATCCCACTTTACCTCCCTTTATCTAACGCTCTTGGTTACAGGGTAACGCTGTGTTGTGGAAGCCATCTGACACTGCGGTGATGAGCAACTACACAATATACAAGATCATGAGGGAGGTTGGAGTGCCTGCAGGTGTCGTCAATTTTGTGCCTGCCGATGGTCCAGTGTTCGGAGACACGGTCACGCGATCACCACATTTCGCTGCTCTCAACTTCACCGGATCTGTACCGTGAGTTGGGTAGTGTTGTCTTCACTTCTGGATGACCTACGTGACCGCTGACTCACAGTTCCGGATTAAAGTTAGTCATGTATTGAACTCGGTAATGCATTGAAATTGCAGTCACACACTTAAGTTGCAGTACTAACCATACAGTTACGCTCTGAAGTTACAATTACGTTTTAAATAAAACTGGCTTAACAGTGATGCACGATTTATTGTTTGTAATATTGCTCACATAATCATGACGTACGGCAGGTACTTGGTCGATATACAAAACATGACTGACACCAGTGACAGTAACCCACTACCATTATATCACGTGGTAGGTAACGTTACTGAGCAACACAGTCGGAGTGGTTTAAGAACTTGTCACATTTTAAGAAAGAAAAACAGGTTTCATTGGTTTGGCAAATTAGTAAATATTTAAACTTGAAACATACTTGGGTTAAAAAAAAGCTCTATGTACATTATGGCGCAGAGTCTGTTTTGTCTCTGCCATTATCAGTTCTGAAATTTCTCCGAACGGCCTTCCTCTATGATATGATACTCAGCGTGCATCTTCATATTCACGTTTTGGCAATATCGTGCGTGTAATTTCCTAATTTTTTTCTTGTTCGGTTAAAAAATTCTTTTCCTGTAGTCCAAATACTATTTAGAAATCCGGTGTGTGTAGAATCGTGATCAGCTTCCGTATTTGAGTGGGGAGATTATTAACTTCGAATTGTTTACCACTCAAAAATCTATCTTGGCAGATATGGTTGCTACTGCGTGGTCTTCAAGCTGTGAAGTATGTTCGCCTAGCTAATGACATTATTTTGCTAACATTGCAGAACGTTCAACCGACTGTGGTCTCAAGTTGGCAACAACTTGAGCAAGTACCGGAACTTCCCCCGTCTTGTGGGGGAGTGTGGGGGCAAAAACTTCCACCTGGTGCACCCCTCCGCCGACGTCACCTCCGTCGTGAACGGCACCATTCGCTCCGCCTTCGAGTACTGCGGACAGAAATGCTCTGCCTGTTCCAGACTTTACGTACCAAAGTCCCTCTGGTCCAAAGTGAGTAGCGCTGTGCCTCTATGCTCAACGTACCAAATGCCCTCAAGTCTACGGACCCTGAGACTTATCCTGTGCACGAGAAGATTAGCTTTAGCAGATCATCCATGTTGGTGACTCGTTTTCCTCTTATATCTACATTTGTGGCTTAGTTTGTGTATTTCGATTAGTTTGGCTGGTTTTTATCAAATGGAATATGGTGTCCATGTTGTTTGCTACTCAATATTTGTGCTCTTGATTGAGCTGCTTTTCATAGAAAGAAATTTTCTTATATTGAATAGCTGTACTGTAATTTAGAAACAGTTGATCAATGGAAAACTCGACTCAAGTATTAAAGATAAAGTCCAAACAATGCTATGGAATAGGAGTTTACACATACATACGTTCTTCAAAGTACAGACCCCTGCTAAAGCAGATGGCGTCGAAGTTTATGTACATGGAAAATCTGTTGTTTAAACAGAAGCTGAACAGCACGGGAGGGCTTATAGCAGACGAGATCTCCATTCTGAAAATAGGAGGAAATATTTGAAAAAACTTTCAAACTCGTATTCTCATGATCGTTACCAGTTCAAGGTTTGTTTTTTTCGTACCTCTTGATTGACATTAGTAATTAACGCAGTTTTTTAAAAGGAAACAACACCTCTCGTATATGATTGATTAAAAGGAATAAAGAACGTATTTCTTACTGTAACACATTTTCCAGGTGAAAGAAGGCTTAGTAGCTCGGCAGAAAGAGCTCAAAGTTGGCGACGTGCAAGAATTCGACACTTTCATGGGTGCTGTCATCGACGAGAAAGCGTTCGATCGCATCTCTGGCTACATCGAGCACGCCAAGTCCTCATCCAGTCTGTCCATCATCGCAGGAGGAAAATACGATAAAAGGTGTGAGATGTGTGTGAGTGTCGTGTGATAGTACGTGTTCCGCGGGAAATTTGCCATATACTTCAGACTATTCGGATTCTGTGAATGCAATAATAAATAAAGTAATAACACACCTTGGCACTTTACATAGTTGGCTGGAGAAAAGTTAGGAAACCTGGACGAACCAGTACAAATTTGGCACAGTGATAGATATAGTGATATATCACCAGCTTGGTCGACTGGTGAGTGAATCTGCTTTCGAGCGGGAAGACCCGGGTTCGAATCCCGCTGCCGACATGGTTGACGCGGCTAGAAATACGGCATGGGACTTGAGTAAAACAACCGAATAATTATCGAAGAAATTATCCGACCCAAGAATGGGCCAGAAGGTTCGTTCCTATAGCCTCATTCTATTCTATTCTAGATCTTGATGTTTT
Source organism: Trinorchestia longiramus (assembly GCA_006783055.1). Classification (NCBI taxonomy): domain Eukaryota; kingdom Metazoa; phylum Arthropoda; class Malacostraca; order Amphipoda; family Talitridae; genus Trinorchestia; species Trinorchestia longiramus. The sequence goes on from VCRD01003857.1 coordinate 43,804, forward strand.
TAGGGTAAGGGACTTTGGTTGGTGTGTGACGTAACAGTTTTTGACCGAAGCTCTTGTTTCCTACAATGCCAACGAAGGATACGCGATTAAATCTTTCAATGCTACTATCTGAAGCCAACATCTGGTCTGTACTTCAGCAAAGGATTCTTCATCGAGCCGACAATAGTGGAGACCAGCGACCCTATGGAGCGCATCATGCGGGAGGAAATCTTCGGACCGTTGCTGACGGCCTTCGTCTACCAGGACGCCGACGTGGACGCCGTCATCAAGCTGGTGGATGAGACCACGCCCTACGCTCTCACGGGCGCCATCTTTGCGCAGGACCAGTGAGTTGATTCACTTCCTGTGCTTTTTGTACAGAATCTTGTGACTGTGATGTTTTAAACAGGCAGGTCATTGTGAACACGTGTGTGCTTCCCCTGTAGTAGAGTGGTTAAGTGCTGACGTCTGTCAGGTCCCTGGTTCAAACCTTCACGCAGCACTCAATTTTTTTCCTGCTTGGGACTTGGCATTGATTAAGCTGTTTATTTACTCAAACTTCCCTGCGTGCCTCCACCTCACGTCCCAACACAAGACATTGACACAAGAAGTACGCGAACAGTTGCAGGAAACATGATAATCAGCATTATAATGAGAGCACTAAAAACTTAAAAAACAATTGTTTTTTAGAATAATTAAATTATTAATTAGAATAAAGTTTCTCTCTGGGAATCTCCGACTCCGGCTGTCACCGACGTCACTTAGTTGTGTTGTACACACTCTTTAACTGTTTAGCCATTCAATGTGTTTTTTGTATCATTGACAATCTCAAATTTGTACCAACGCACTGGTCTCGATCACGAAGTAAAATACGCGTTAACATCTGCTAACCTAACTCCAGATCCATGCGTAAGAGCACGCTTCCTAATATACGTGTAGTTCAACTCTATGTACTGTTATACTTCTGCCCAGGGCGTGGCTGGAGAGCGCAACCGAGAAACTCAAGAACTCCGCTGGCAATTTCTACATCAACGACAAGTCCACCGGGTCTGTGGTCGCTCAGCAGCCTTTCGGGGGCGCCCGGCTTTCAGGTCTGTATTTAACCCTTAAAATTGTATTCGATTTTACATTAGGCCTGTAGAACTCGTAGAGTTTAGTATTGGTTTTGGTATGTGTCCAAGCATCACGTGAATACCTAGCAATGCATGCATAATAATGATAAATTGTTTACAGGTACGAACGATAAAGCCGGTGGTCCACAGTACGCTTTGAAATGGGCCTCTCCACAAGCCGTAAAGCAGACCTACGTTCAGCTCACAGACATCAAGTATCCCTACATGGGATAACTTGCTCATCAGTCGTGTGTGAACTACCGCTACCAGCTTCGTTTCTCCGTTTAACTCAGACTTCTTTAGCACAAGGATGTGAGTGAAGTATGCGATGCACTGTTCAACTACTAGACGAGTTTCACGTGGGATAGTTTTTTTTTACATGTAACAAAATAGTTTTTTTTAATTATACACAGTATGAAAAGCTTTAGCTAAAGAAATTTCATCAATTATTTCATGAAAGCCACCTTAATCAGTGCAGCGGTTGAAATTCTGAATCTTGTGCTGACAATCCAGCACATTGTTGGATTTCTCCGCATACGTCCTGTGTATCAGTATCTGATCAAAGGAAGATATACTTAAGACCTGAAAACTGTATATTTTGTTGTTTATCGTTGCATTCTCACGCGCGTTTCTATTTTAATTATCTTTGGTCTCGCATGCCTTAAATATTCAAGTGTTTCTTTCTGGGGGAAAAAATGAACTTCTGCTGTTATCTCCTGTACGGTTTCATAACGAAACATTCTTGGATCGTTGCTTCAGTGAAGTTTTAACTTGAAGCAATGGCAATAGAGAAAAGATTTTCTTGTAGACCAAGATTTTGATGCAAATTGCGAACTTTTATCTTTAAAGCGTTAATGTTAGAGCAGTTATAGTTGGATTGAATCTGTACTGTTCTCTTAGTAGTAGCTGAAACGTGTTGTCTACAAAAATTTATCAGCATAATTTCCACAGCTCATTTCACACGACTGGATTTAGTATGCAACAAGACTAAAACAAAATTGAGCGACTCGAAATGAAATTTTAGCATTCATGCAATGTAAATTAGTTCAGAAATAAAAATTCCCAACGTAAACATGTACGTACCGCATTCAGCAACTACTTATTACGTTTAGGTATTCGCCAGTGGTATATGCTACATTTTTATGATTATTCTTCTTATGGATGTTATTTTCAAACGCGTTTTGTCAAAATTTGCAACCTAATGTTCGTGTGGAGTGAGCTGAAGTTCTTGTTCAGATGGAAAGCGTTTTGGGTGCTGGACGTTTATCTAGTAGACGGTGTGATTGAATGGGGTTCGTAGTATGAATTTTCGAGAGTCAACCCTCTACAATGAAGACCAGCCTTAAAAATACCACTCTATAGGTTTTAACTATCAAAAATGAAGAACATTAAAAATTTTATTTTAATGAAGGAGCAGTTTTCTAGCTGACCAACACAGTACATGGTCGTTGACTGCCGTCATCCAAGAAGCTCTCCAACTGAAGTGAAGGTATGTTAAAAACTGTTGGCTTACTACAAATGGTGTGACCCGCCAGTGACCGTTCTTCCAGTACTAAGGCCTTACTTGATGGCACAGGATCGTGTTGTCCTGCAGTTTGTGATGTTTCATTGTTGTGCCATATCGTTTCTTGATGGAGACTTGCTTTCTCGAGTGCAGTTGTCATATGATGTTCTGAACCTGTTTCCAGGTTAACCATATTCAAGTACCCTTCACCAGCATCAAATTGCTCTGGCGACTGGGAATGACCAAAGCTCGTATATCATTCTTGACCTTCTTGTGCCGATGCTCATCGTTCTTGACCTTGTGCCGATATTTGATTCTTGCGAGTTTCTGGTTTGCCAAACCCCTCATGTGTAGTTGACTGTAGATGCACTGACCTGAGTACAGCTTAGGACACCTCGGGCTGTCCAAGAAGCGATGTAAGTTGCCCATAGAAATAAGCCTGCATGACTACAAATGTAAGTTGCCTTTGGAAGATGATTCACTGAAGTAAGCAGCTGCTGCTGCTGCTGCTGCTGCTGCTGCTGTTCACTCTTTGATGTCGATTAAGACAAACGTCGGGCGCTGTTGAACGAATTTTTTTCTCTACTTTTTTTCCTCGAAGTGCAAGTTCCAAAACAAAGCAGAATCAGCAGTTTGGTGCCGTGCTCAATGGGCGTAGACGAGCCAGAGAGATACGGGAGAGTTTCACATAATTTTGTAGATGTTTCTCTCAATTTGTAACCAGCACTTTTTATATCATATCGTGATTTAGTGTGAACGGCTTATTCGTTTGATACAACAGGACACACTGATTAATAAGTCAATTTTAATTGCCATTATGATTACATTCGCTCGTACTTCTTGAGCTCATTACTTTTCGTGATACTTGCTGGCCATTTGATGACCTTATAATGCGTTTACTAATCCACCCGAAAATTTTCGTAACCCAGAATATCAAGTTCATCAATGTGAAGGAGTCCAATCTTTGATGTCAGCAATACTGTCGCTCAGAAATCAAGAGTCCTCTTGTAATAAATGTCACAAATACAATTTTTCGTACAAGCAATTTTGTGTTTGTCGAGTATAAATATCGTACCCTTTCACGATTTTCTCTACCCTTCCGGAAATAAGCAAAAAATAATGGAATCTCGTAGCTCACTCAACTTTTACTGAAGCACGACGTAATCCTAATTTGTCTGTACCAAAAATGTAATGACACTTCCAAAAATAAGAACTGTAACATGAATTTTATACGGAGACTGCCTTCCTTGTAACTAACCCTCACTCATAACTCCTGTGACTCGCCAATTCCTGTAGCAATATTCGATGCCAATGCGCTACTTTACGCATTTGGTAAGGAAATTTAATATAAAATTCAAGATGGTAATGTCGCCTTGCAATTCATACATTCAGTTTCGCTAAAACAGGAATTAACCCCTACAATAAATATGCTAGAAACGCTTTAAATATAAGAAAGAAAAGTATCCTTTAGCATCTAACAATATATATATATATATATTTGAGTGTACATAACAAATTAATTCATAAACGACTTGTAATTCGTTGAGACAGGAAATAATCTTCTCACCCACTACCAGTTTAAGAATAAAATATCAGATACCCCGTGCAGAATTGGATTTCATTCAAAATTTGACTTGTTGCCATGCTGCGAAGAAAAATAATTAATAACCCTTAGGTGATTATTTCCTAAGGAATCCTGGTAGGGGTATATCCATGCCGGGCTTCGCCTCGAAGAACGTGTAGGAGAGCGTGATGTTCTCGACGTTGTCCATCGCAGGGTCGTCAGCGAACTCGGGGTCGATGTAAAAGAACACAGGCATTTGGACCTGGAATTTACATTACAAATACGTAAAAGATGGCATAAAAAAGGCACAGGCGTCCGCATGAACGACTCGTTAAAATACTGTTCAAGATAATATAGAACATCAAAAAATAAGTGTAATAGTAGCTGATGTGGTACAAGACTGACAGCGCGTGTTGAAATACTCGTACGTAGTGAATTTATCTTAAGAGCATTCATCATATTCATCTTTATCGTATGAGATATGAACAGTAGATCTCTGTTACCACAAACAATACCAGCGTCACGAGTTATACATAACAAGACAAATATTTTCGCATCATTGTAGTAGCAACAACTGTTGCAAAAATATATGCACCGTATAGTATTAAAAATAACGCCAATACACTAACATTCTTACACGCACGTTAAAGAAAGACAATTGTAAATGAAGCTGCTATGCGCGTCAATATTATCTAACAACATTCAAACGCTGTTTTGTACTATTTGTTGAGATACCAAGAAATTTTATATAATGAGGAAAGGTACATGACTATAACACGCGCCTTGTGTGCTCTATTGCACAATTTCCCATATTTTCCCAAGAAAGCTTATTTTTTGTGTTAAACTTTACACACAAATACACTCAGTTACTTTCATAGTCCTATATGCGTCAACAATTTTATGTAATGTAACTTAACTGGTACTTATTGCCAATTTTTCTAGATGATACAACTGAATAGGAAAAATGCGATACAAGGATACTTAGTGGCAATTATTGAATAGAATAGTACCATAACAACAATCTTTTCAATAAGAAAACCTATTATTTCGGCTTCTTAAAGAGAAAACTTCGATGAATACTACAAGGAATGATAAAATGAACAGGAAAAGGGCGGACAGAAAAACTTTTTACGTTCAGTGTCCAAACTAGCTAATCAAAAACGTTATCTTATTCGGTTTAAACTCCTTTACCCTCGAAAAAGAGAGTAAGCAATCACTTAAACAATTCAAGATCAACGTCAGGCACTTTCTTCATTATACAGAAAACTTAGTTTGAGCAACGTGCAGTTGTTATAAGTATGTCAGAGCTAGGAATAAAACTCGTAGATAATCAATATTATTTACATTTATATTTTGATATAGGTAATCTAAAACGATCCAATCCCGGTTGCGTCATACAGTACAATCTTTTGCACCCTACAAGGAAGAAGTCCTACACCATACAAGGAACAAGCTATTTGACTGAACGGAATATTATGTGAACTATCACTCGTACATCTGCACAAAACACTTTAATTTGAACAAAACATTCAGAATATAGGTTTAAAATGAGTTAATTCCAATGTACTTTAGGAAGGACAGTGGTCCACTTCAGATTAAAGCATCGTTATCATCGGTTCCACACCCGAGATGTTCACAAACCAACGAACTCAGTGAAGCTGCATCACGAGTAACCACATCGGCTTTGACATTCCCTCACCTCCTCCTTAGGATTGAGCATCTGCTCCTCGAAACAGAAGCACTGTATTTTGTTGAAGTACTGGCCGGCCTCGAAAGGAAGCACGTTGTAAGTGGACACCCCGACCACAGCCTTGTCAGTGGGGTTCCTTGCAGAATAAAAAGCCAGGGCAGTCTCGCCCGGAATCACCTGCAATGAAATGACTTCAGTTAGATGGCATATGAAGCGCAATGCTGACATCAAAGTAAAGTTTAAGTCTGTTAAATGGCATATGAAGTGTAATGCTGACATAAAAATTCAGTCGACTAAAAACTAAAATTTACTCTTTTCGCAGACGTTCACGAGTCAACTCTCCATGAGCATGATAACAATTGACTTTATCCCACATTTATTGCCAATGCAAGTGTTTCCAACTAAATATATCATTCATTATGGTAACTACCACTATTTGTGCCTCTATACATATTACTTAGTCCATACCTCTATCTTCCTCTGCATTGGCTTAAAGTTCCAGACCATTGCAGATGTGTCAGCATTGAAGGTGATTGCTATTTTCCTGTCCTTGACTGGCGTCAACTCTGCAACCTTTTCAGCATCTGTGTTCTGCTGAACTGTGCCTCCATAACTGTATGACTGAAAAAAAGAAAATCTTGTTCAAATGCCAAATATTTCAAATACCAAATCATATTTTAAGATAGTAAATGATAAAGAAAATGGATCTAAGCCCTAAATCTTGTAGAAATATCACATTACTGAAAAATATTTGAAATATTTTTGCCATAAGATGAAAATTTAGCTAACTGTAGCAATTGGAAATTGGAGAAGTTAACCGCATATACAACCGTACAAAAGCCGTAGACCTTGTATAGCTAGACTTTCAAAAAGCCTTCGACAAAGTTCCCCACGATAGACTCATGGCCAAAGTGGAAGCGCATGGAATACGAGGCAACTACTCCCGATGGATACGAAACTTGCTCACTGGTCGCACTAAACGCGTGGTGATTCACGATGAAACAAATGATTCAGCGCTTGTAACATCAGGAGTCCCTCAAGGGAGCGTTTTAGGCCCGCTCCTCTTCATCATCTACATCAACGATCTTGATGTTGGAATCATCATTAAAATCAACAAACTAGCCGATGACACGAAACTCTGTCACAAAGCATTCACCGAAAGGGACAGAGTAACTATCCAATTGGACCTCAACCGTCTTCTACAATGGACCAAAACCTGGCAAATGAGTTTCAACATTGATAAATATTCAGTAATACACATTGGTACAAATAACCGGCATTTCTAACATATGATGTATGACATACCCATTGAAACAGTCCAGCAACATAGAGATCTAGGTGTCATTGTCACTGAAAATCTCAAACATGACAAATGGATAAAAGCGTCAAAAATGCAAACAGGATTCTTGGTTTCATTGCACTTAACTTCGAATACAAGTCAAAGAACATAATATTACCGCTCTATAAAGCGCTAGTCCGGTCTCATTTAGAATATGCAGTGCAACTCTGGTCTTCTACCCTACGAAGAGATATTAATAACATGGAAAAAATACAACGGAAAGCAACGAAGATGATTCCAGAACTCCGCAATCTCAGCTACGAAAAACGTCTTCAACAACTTGAACTTATCGCCCTAGAACAAAGAAGACTGCGAAAACAACTTATTGAGACCTTTAAGTATCCAAACGGCCTTAATAATGTTACCCTGGAAGAGCTTTTCGAAAGAGATGGTAACATACGAACCAGAAATAACGGTCAAAAACTTCAAGACATCCCAAGCTATGAACTTCCTTCACGTTAAAATTGCCGCAACTTAGAACCAGCTGCTCAAAAACATAGTTTCTGCTAGCACTGTGAACACATTCAAAAATTGTCTCGACAAATATTGGATTACAAACACTTACCTATTACAACGCACTTACTCTATGTCCGTAACTCCTAGGGCCAGTGTATGATTGAAATGAATTCGTGTGAGTGAAATGTGTGTACAGGACTAAATTGACTTAAGATGCATGATTGATGGATTTACTTTAGACGGCATGGGACTTGGGTATCGACCCAAGAATGGGCCAAACAGCTCGTTCCTATTGCCTTATTCTATTCTAAATGTAACACTGAACATTCAGTTTACTAGAAATTAAGGAGGAACGAGGAAAACTGTCGATTTACTATGAGCATGATACTAATATTAACTCTCTATGCCCAACTAATCAACTATCATGGGCTTCAAAAACATTAATTTCTTATTTCAAAGCAATATATCTTCATCACATCAATCAACAGTGTTCCTAATTTTAATAATAGCAACAAAAGTAAGTCTGTGTCACTGAATCCAACAAATGGTAATTTAACACAAATTCACCATTGTGATTTGAATTTAATCATTTTTCATAAACATTAAATATTCTTTCACACTAAACTTATAGATAAGACAGAGCAATAAACTAACAAAAATCCTACTACTGACATTCTAAGTGTCTGAAGTGCAGCTTATTCTGAACCTTAACTGTAACCATTAATAAATTCAGCATCTACAGTGGCACATACCTGACAAAATATTCTGTAGAGAGGAACTGCAGCATAGGAAAGACCAAACACCAGCACTCCCACCGCAGCCACATAATACAATGTAGACCTCAAGTCTTTTGCCTGGGTCTGCTTAGCATTACGTTGTGAGGAGCAAGAGAAAAGTCTTCTTTGACTTAATGAAGAAATTTTACCAGTTCTTAAAGTAGGAGCAAATAACTTAGCATTAGTTTGTACATTCAATAAAATATAATTTACAGGTTTGAAAGAAACAATTTGTGGTTTATGAATGTTTAAAAATGTTTTTTTCCACACATGTTTACAGTTGGTAGACAGTATTTCAGTCACTGCAGTAGCTGCATTGTTGAAGTAAAATAAATTTAGGAAACTCATTCTATTAAGAGATCAATTGAAATCTGAAAATGGCAATGAAAGAAGAAAAACTGTTAGAAACAAAAAATGTATTATTATTTATTTTAATTTTAAAAGCTAAGGTAAATCTATAGAACATGCAGACATGGGTACAATTATATCAAAAGCAGTAATATAATTTTTTGGTTTTAACACATTATTAAATACTCATGCCACATGCATTGATTTTGAAAAGTTTTAGGATTTCTTTAACATATTTCCTGTAATATTAAACTAGTCTCTTCCTACTGTGTTTTCATCTGCTGTGATGTAACCAATCTATACATGTATTAAAAAAATACAATTTTTGAGATGAAAAAATACATATTCATACTCAAACATTTTACTTTTTAAAGATACACTATTTCTTCCAAAAGGTTAAGGAAACTTGAACTTGAAAATATTTTTGAAGGAAACTTGTCGAATGCAGAAATCCAGCATCCAGTGCCTGCCTCACACTGTACAAATTCTGCACAGCCACTACCAAGTGATCCCAGTGACTGAGTTGTAGTCAGTGTGTACTAACATTGCTACACTTGAAATAAACTTTCAAATATAGTGATTTAGATGATGTAGGCTCATGTATGAATGTTGACTAACTAGCAATATTTTTGATGGCAAAACATTCCAATTCAAAACAAACAAAATTGAAAGTTTGAGGTATTAAACCTTGCAAAACAAAAAACATTATGGGGAAAAATATAAGAATTGTTTTTATCTAATTAATCTCCAGAAGCAGAGCTGGAAAATGAATGTCAAAATATAGATAAGCTAACCACTTATCACACACATATGTTAAGTGCCTTGCACTTGCCTTTCATTTAAATGCCTTGTCTTTTGAGACTTTTTTTCTTATTTAAACAAGAAATACTTTTCTTCCAAGTCTTAAACTTGCCTTCTAAAAAATTTTAAATCCTTTGACAAAGGGTTGTAGGTTTCCTATTTCTCTATGTAAAAAATTATTCCAGAATAAAAGCAAATATTTAAATGAGTCTCCAGTAATCCTCCAAAATATACATAGAATTTGAGGCCCTTTAGATGTCTACTCTACAACACATGTAAAACTAGTTAATTTGAGCATTGTTTGGAAATAAACTAGCAACAACAGAAATTACAACATTTTCAGGCCACCGACCAACACTCAAAGATTCCCAATCTTCTTAGAAGAATTATATTAAAGGCAGTAAAGATTAAAAGCATGGAATGAAAGGGACTATTTACTTACACCAAATAGAATAGTTAATAAAATGATAAAATCTTAAATAATGCTCACAGGAAATGAGTCAAAAACAATAATATGCACATCCTCATATAGAAATACTTAACCTCATTCTATCCAATAATCATTCAATCACTTTTCTTTTTCATTCAGCAACTTCTCTAACATTTCTTCCTGTATAAAACAAATTATACTAATATTTAAAATCTTAAGGTCAACT
>VCRD01003858.1:17476-30852 GCA_006783055.1 Trinorchestia longiramus
GGCTGAGCACGTGTTTGGCTGAGCACGTGTTTGGCTGAGCACGTGTTTGGCTGAGCACGTGTTTGAGTGTTTCGGACACACATTTCTATTAAAGCCCTTCCCTTATAATTGTGCATTGTTCTCGCTTATATCTGCCACACACACTACAGAAGCTTCTTTTTTCTGTTGCTACTGTTCACAATAAAATTAAAATGATTAGAGTCCACTTCCATGTTCACTGCATGAAGGGTGGGAGCTTTTTTTGTAATATGTTTAATTTTTTTACCAGAATACTTTGAAGTTCCCGACACATTAATGCCGTAATGCGATGGAGGAGCTCAAAGTCAATCCTTTTTTGAAAGGAATAAGGTTTTTCAAAAAAATTGCATTATGTGGGGAATTAAAAAGAAAATCCTTTAGTTAATGCCTTTGTTTGTGTACTGGCTTTTCTACCCGCTCTGTGACCAGCAGGATAATTAGGAATTGAGCATTTTATTGTATGTATTCAAATGTTGTTCGTTCATTGTCAATGCATATTTAATTCTGCTTAGGGAACGCTAACAGTAATGTACAATTCATGAAAATTAATGAATTTTTACTGTAATATTGTTTGTCAGTTATCCTCTCTACATGAGGATGTGGTGTTCTAACTTTAGTGAGTGTCCGTTATAACATTCAAGATTATCATGATTATATGTTCACTAACGTGACGTCATGTGCATTGTCAAACACGTACACGCAGCCACTATATAAGGATACTGAATAATTTGCTATGTTTTTGGTCACGAACTTAATTTTATCACATTTATGTATGTCTGTTAGGTGACATACAGGTGTTGATTCCTGAACGAAGTGTAGCCCCCACCTATAACCCCCACCTATAACCCCCACCTACATCACTGGCCAATAACCCCCACCAATATCTCCCCTTGTAACCCTCGTCAATATCCCCACCTAACACCCACTATGACAGGATATTGCAGCGTTAGAGATTATCCATGCCTTTCTTAAGTAAGAAATCGTTGAGGATAATCCTCATATACTTCAGTATTTATGGAGGTATTCAATAACTCATCAGGCTTCAAGTAGGCCTGCATAAGATGTGTATGTACTCATCGTTGGGATTTCTACTTGTCTGGAATCGTTAGAAGGCATGAAACCGATTACTCACGTGATACCGTGCTCACAAGGCTGTGTCATCTTTCACGTCTTCAGCAGACAATTTTACAGAAAAGTGGCGACAACACGCAGATCTGCTCCCATTATTGTCATAGAACAATTTTTCAAAACGACAGAAAGCAACACACATCGTGGATAACCTTTAACACGTTGCCTCCGATTGCCTGGCCGGTGTAAATCTTCACTTTATACATATTATTACTAGAAGGGACTGTAAAATTTACACAACCTAACCTAAGTGGCCCACATACGTAGCACGTTAAGTGCGGTTGCCTAGCCGGTGCAAATCTTTACTTTGTACATGCAGTCACTAGAAAGCTTTGAAAAAATTACAGAACCTAACCTGAGTGACCCACCGGTGGGTCACTTCGCACTTAACGTGTTAAAGAGCTCATGATTGGTTGAAAGATTCTACAACTCACAGGGAATATAATAGATTCGGCACCCTCTGACTTCCACCTGTTTCGTTCAATGAACAGTGCAGTGAAGTAATAAACTTTGTCCATATAAGTGAGTTAGGTCAGTAGTTGCATCGAAGCTATGAGATTTTTGTTAGTCCTTTAAATTTTTATTTTTCTGACACACACCAAAAGGAAGTGGCAAATGATTGTGATTATTTTTACTTCTAACGTTACGCAATGTCAAAAAACATGTTCTATTAAATTTAGTAGAAATAATATCAAAGCTTAAAATGAAAGGAGCACTTTACATCATTAAAATGATTTCACTTCAACTTTATTTGAAAAATTGAAAGTGAACAAAAACATTTTGCATAAAATTTAGAATCTGCTTGAATTGGGTACCAACATTCTCAGAAGACGTGTATATTAATACCCATTAATTAGCTTTCTCAGTGTTCATACTAAACCGTACAATAATGTAAGTTGCGACAGATTCTGTTTTATTTTGTAAAAGTTTGTTATTAAATTTCGTGTCTGTGTTGCATAAAATGAAATTAGCTGGCAAGATTTTTCTCATGTTTCGAAAGCTCACTTTGGGAAAAACCGTTTTGCCTACGAATAAAATTTTAGAAGCGATTTCAGTATGTGAGCCAGATGTTACTTAGAATGTGAGCCAGATGTTACTTAGTATGTGAGCCAGATGTTACCTAGTATGTGAGCCAGATGTTACTTAGAATGTGAGCCAGATGTTACTTAGAATGTGAGCCAGATGTTACTCAGTATGTGAGCCAGATGTTACTTAGTATGTGAGCCAGATGTTACCTAGTATGTGAGCCAGATGTTACTTACATTGAACATCTCTCAACTGGGACACATGTGTTGGTACACATGATGGGGACATGCAGTAGGTACACCTACGAGTGTATTTTATAGATACACTTATAGTGTATGCTATGGGTACACCTATCGTGTATTCTATTTGGACACCTATCGAGTTCATTCTAATAACACTTATAATGTATGCTATAGGTACACCTATAACATTTACTCTACTTGCATAGAAGAACCCAAAAAAGTAACCGAATTTCGATTATTAATTTTTGATATCTGAAATACCAATAAAGAGTAATAAAATTTGTATCAACTTTTTTTGGGCCCCCATGTGTTGTACGCTTTGAGTACGCTTATAATGCCGCTGTGTGTGCATGGTGTCCAGTAAGAAATAATTTAAAAACAGTTTTCTAGAAAAACTTTTAATCTTAATGGAAGGAAATAAGGAACACATTGGAGAGCAAGGCTTAAGGAACATTAGTTATGAGGAATGTAAAGTGCATTCGTCAAGAGGATGGAATGTTGGGGAGTTGTGGTGAGAGTGTTTGTTTCTAGTAGGGTGTTGAGTGTATATGCAAATTAGCCTTACTGTGTAAGGCTAATTGTGCGGTATTATGACCAGCCGACATTTTAATTAAGCCGAAATTAATACCAAATGACATTTTAACTAAGCCGAAATTAATACCAGCTGACATTGTAATTAAGCCAAAATTAAGACCAGCTGACATTGTAATTAAGCCAAAATTAAAACCAGCTGACATTTAATGAAGCCGAAATTAAGACCAGCTGACATTTTTACTAAGCCAAAATTAAGACCAGCTAACATTTAATGAAGCCAAAATTAAGACCAGCTGACATTGTAATTAAGCCAAAATTAAGACCAGCTGACATTGTAATTAAGCCAAAATTAAGACCAGCTGACGTTTTCACTAAGTCGAAATTAAAACCAGCCGAGATTTTGGATCATGAACTGGTCGAAAGAATCTTTTTATCGACACTAATTTCATCTTTGCAGGTCAACTTTGGTGGAAAACTTGGTATGATTAAAGGAAGCATTTTCTTAGACTATATTTCTAGTGAATGTCTCATTATTTGACCCATGTGTATATCGCATCAATAATTGTTAACAATAAGGAAATCAAGAAAATGTTTAATATGTAAGGATTCGTCGTTCATTTAATATGGTTTCTGTGGTTTCTTTTTCATTGTGGTTTTCTAACAGAAAAAAATAAAATCCCTGTCAGCATTTCGACTATTTTATTTTCCATTTCAGCTGTGCAAGTTTTGCTGCGAATTATAGTCTGGCATCAAAGAGTGCAAGGAAATTAAAGAAATAAAAACCTAGTTCAATTTTAAAGTTTTGTACGAGCCATGAAATAACGCATTTTTTTCATCTCTGATGAATCATTCGTAGCGAAGCTTTTGGAATTGGGAAGATATTTTACAAATAAACTAGTAATTTTAAATAAAAAATTCAGAAAACGATTGAATTCGTATTTAATATTGTGATGCCCATTTATCAAGATAATACCTGAAGGATATGAAATGTATGACTAATTTTGTACCTATTTCAAAGCGAGATCTTTACATTATATTGAAAACTATGAAATATCAGACACGTCAGCTGGCATCCCAACCTGCTTTTTAAAAAGTTAATTTAGCTTTGAATTGTCTTAAAGGAGACTAAGATGGTGCTTAAGTAAAACCCCTTTTAGAAATTTTTTAATAAACTATGAAAAAGAAATAGATCGGGATGATTGTGAACGATAGGAAAAATTTTGAACTTCAATTAATAATTAAGTGCAAAATTAATTAAATGATGAGAGAAATATTGACCATTAATCAAGGAATTAAATATTATCAATTTGTTAATTGATTTATTTATTAAATACAATTTAATTATTTATTAATGTCCTAAAAAGGTGTTACTTATGCGCCACCCTTTATATTAGGTTGGTGGCGGTTAAATAAGATGAAGGTAGCCGTTACACGAGATGATTGTAGCTGTTATACGCAACAATGGTAGTTTTTGAGGTCATGCTTCATATATCTTAAGTTGTAGGAATATACAAGAAGAAGAAGTTGTTTGTTTTTCTTCTACACTATTGTATGTGCCCGCTAAAAATAACGGGTTACAATATCATGCATTTGAAGGAAGAACTTAAAGTAACAGATTTTCAGACCTAATCAGAAAGTCTACGGATTTAACTCCAGCTGTAAAGAATTTATACACCCAAAAGTCTACTGATTTAACTACCAGTATTTAAGGGAGATTCCCATTGTAATAAAATAGGACAAATAACGCACAAAAATTTATATAAATTTATTTATGAAAGGAGACACCTGGCGTTTTATTATATAGTGTTGATTAGGCCAAGAGTTAATAATACAGAATGTTTGAACCGTAATGTATATTTTGACGTGACTCAAAGATTTTGCAATGAATTCTACAGAACAAACATTCTCCAAAGTTAAGGATCAAGCATCTACATTTCCCTTAGTTTACATGCATTCAATTGCCTCTCGTAAACTAAATTTTATGTAATAGTATATCATATCAAGATGTATAGGCACCAGTTTTATATGCACAAAAGTTTTAAATTTCATGTCCAATATATACTTGATGAGAATAAGCGCGAAATAATCAGCTTATTTAACTCCAGCATCTAGGCATGACATAACACAAATCAAACTTCCTGTAACATCCTCGTACAGCTTAGACTAAAGAAATTCTATTGAATTTGAAATTTCTAAGTTCACATCATTAAGTCTAAGCATCGCAATTTGACACGTATCTAAGATACATTTTCTCAATACAATTTAATCGAATCAACTTGACCCAATCATTTTTAAATTAAATTTCCATTTTGAAAAACCAAGACGAAAAACTCTATGATCTTTCTTATTGAACTTTCGAAAAAATTATTTACCCAAGTTTTATAAGTAGCATTGATACACGGAACTACGAGGAATATCATTATTTTGAGGTCAAGTTTAGACTAAAACCACTTATTTCCCTCTACCTACGAGTCGTTGCTCCCAATTTCATTATTGTTGTTACAATTTCACAATTGTTGCTACAATTTCACAATTGTTGCCAAAATTTCACAATTGTTGGTCCAGTTTCGTAATTGCTGTCACAGTTTCACCACTGTTGCTACGATTACAAAATAGTTGCTACGTTTTCACAATTGTTGCCACAATTTTACAATTGGTGCCACGATTTCACAATTACTGGTACAATTTCACAAATTTTGTCATAGTTTCACAATTGCTATCACAACTTTTTTACTGTTCTGGCAGCCTTCCTGCTGTAATTTTCTTGTAATATTTTTAGAGCCTGTTTACCGCCATTTCTGCATCGTGTACAATAAGAAAACTGCTTTTGTCACTTGGAACTTTGACGAATTTCGGAAACAACTAAATTCTATTTACGAAAGCTTACAGAATTATCCCTGTCCTGAGTCGCAACACACCAAGACTTCTATACGCTTAAATAATCGTGAAAAATTATCGTACCACCTGTCTTATTCGCTTCGTATTCGCTGAAAATCAGTAGAGCTCAAGGCTTATATATTTAATACAGGCAAGAGCTTCTTGTTTATGGGTCCAGTGACCTCTTATTTATGGGTCCAGTGACCTCTTGTTTATGGATCCAGTGACCTCTTGTTTATGGGTCTATTGTCTCCTTGTTTATGGGTCCATTGACTCCTTGTTTATGGGTCCAATGACTTAAACTAGTTATGGGTTCAGAGAAACTGAAATAAATTTCAATAGTCGTCACACCAGATGGATGTAGGTAGACGAGTGCATATTGTACGTTATAGCTATAACGTTATAGGTCGATGGTAACCGTTATACGAGACAGTGGTTGCCGTTATGGAGGTTGATGGTTACCGTTATACGAGACAGTGGTTGCCGTTATAGGGGTTGATGGTTACCGTTATACGAGACAGTGGTAGCCGTTATACGAGACAGTGGTTGCTGTTATACGAGACAGCGGTTGCCGTTTTAGGGGTCGATGGTTGCCGTTATACGAGACAGTGTTTCCCATTATACGAGACGGTTGTTGCTGTTATAAGGGTTGATGGTTACCGTTATAAGAGACAGTGTTTCCTGTTATACGAGACGGTGGTTACCGTTATACGAGACGGCTGTCGCTGTTATACGAGATGGTGGTTACAGTTATACTGGCGCTGGCGCTGTTATACGAGACGGCTGTCGATGTTATGTAAGATGGTGGTTGCTGTTATACGTGGTGACGGCAGCTGTTATAAGAACTGAATGTAGCAGAGTTACAAGGCAAAGGGATGCGTCGTGTAAAAACGCACAAATTATTTGCATGTCTGTCAATCTTCACGAATTGGAGGTAGGTTAGGCTGCAGAATTTTTAAGTAAGAACTTGTTTTCATGTGGGCTTGAGCACGATCACGTTCTGCATAAATAGCACGTTTATATTTTTTTCACCATGTTTTATCAGCTTGTCTTATTCTAGAAAAAAATTAGGAAATGAATGGGTAAAGTAGTAATTCCAAGTGCTTTAGTCAACGGTAGTTTTGATTGTATTTTCTTCGAGTAGTTCATAAAGAAGGTAACATTGTAGGGCAAGCTACTGAATTTTGTGCACTGGTGAACAGTTGTTAGTGTTTACTTCTCCTGCAGTACTGTACCATTACCACCACTGCTACCATTACTGCTACTACCACTACTACTGTACCATTACTGCTACTACCACTACCACCATTACTGCTACTTCCACTACCATTACTGCTATTACCACTACTACCATTACTGCTACTACCACTACTTCTATTGCATCCACTACCACTACTATTATTATTACCACTACCACTCCCTCTATTAACACTACCATTACCACTGCCACTACTAGCACTGCTTCTTCTACCACTACATACTAATATTTCTACCACTACTAGTACTACCCATTTACACTACTTTACCCATTAACAGCCAACGTCTCTTTTTTAGGGTTAATTTTTATGTAACTTACATGACCATAGAGTCGTGTAGAACAGCTTTAAATAACTACAATTGGACCACAGTTTTCGTGCAGGAATTCTATTACGAATGTTCTGAAATTCACACAACACATTTTTGATGGTTGTGCGTGATAGAAAAATCAGTATTAAAAAAGAGAATCGAACTCTGGCTCTTCATGGGTTGATTGTTGTTAAAGAATCTGGCTCTGACTCAATGATTCATTTAAGAGCTTTGGATTCTGTGACTCTGACATTAGTTAATGCAGGATCCGAGTTTCTTTTTCTTATTTTCGTGGACTAAATCTAGACCTCCACAAAAATCTAATGTACATTGCTTAAAATTTAAAAACCATTTCGTATTTTGAAAACAAACGCATTTGTTCAATGTTCATTATGCGGAGACTACTTCAAGGTAGCGATAGCTCATTCTTTGTTTATATTCAGTAACCCTGAGTGCGTTCTCCAGGCTTGGAAAGAAACTTTGTTGAGTCTTAGAGACGGTCTTGAAAGCCTTATACAGTAGTCTTGGAGTGGTCTTGAAAGCCTTATACAGTAGTCTTAGATTCTTAGAGTCTTAGAGTTGGTCTTGAAAGTCTTGTAGTCTTATATTTTTATAATCTCTGACTTCATATATCTGTTTGTTCATGCATTACTACTTGCATCTTTACTTTTATTGCAGCCAACTTCTTACAAATGAAAGCGTAAGTAAAATACATGAGTTTATAATTGAAAGAGAGTGTCCCTAGAGAATGTCGAAGAAAAGGAAAATATAGGAAGTTGGTAAATTTAACTTAAAGTTTGTAACCATTAACGTTCAACACTGCTATTCCAGCACTTAACTTTTACTTAACACTCCCAGTATTAATACTCTGATATGAAAGTGTTGGTTTAAAAGGTTTCAATTTTATGAAATAAATTGGTTTAAATGCTGTAATTTTATCAAATTTAAAGCGTTGAACTTTATTATAACTGCAAGCAGTCACACCGGCCTAGACACTTTGCAATAGACGAGCTCTCAAAGGACAATATTCACAAAATGTAAGGGAAAAATCTACTAAATCGAAAATATACTGCATTTTTTTAGCGATAGACCATATTTAACTATTCCTCATTGGCCAATAATAAAAATAAACATGCATTACGTTTTTCAGTAATGAGTTTAATTATGTATATCAGTATTCATATATATAAATAAAATCTACGGATTTTACTTCGAACATTCAACTTACTTTTAGTTGCACATTGCGCACAATGGGAATAAAAAATCTACGGATTTCACTCCGAATATTCAACTTACTTTTAGGTGCAAATAACACGCTTAGTACTAATAATTAAAATCTACGAAGTGTTCTTGAATAATAAATTTATCTTAGTTATAAATTATATAGCATAAAATGAATTTGATGAAGAAATTTGAGATGAGCGTCATAGACTGACAAGAAAAATATAAGATTAAGTTATAAATATCAGTATTTAAATCACCAAAATGTATATGAATACTTTATCACAAGCCATACATGACAACTACTGTGCTAGGGATTAGTATTTTTCACCTGTATATTAGAGAACTCTCACAGAGGCGACTTAATTAAAATAAAATAAAGGTCAAGCGGGAATAAAAGTTTATAGAAGTCATACTGATGATAAAAGTTCATAGAAGTCGTACTGGTATTAAATATAATAAAAATTGTACCTGGTGTACAAGGTAATAAAAGTTGTACTGATAATGAAAGTTAATAAAAGTCGTACATGTAATAAATGTTAATAGAAGTTGTACCGATAACAAAAATTAATAGGAGTCCATCGGGTAATAAACAGCAGTGAAAGTTGAACTGGAGAAATAATATGACTCTGGAATTAAAATAATATTTATTTCACTGTGCAGGAGGTCGTTTTTCCTACCATACACTGTCAGTTATAGTAAATTTCTTATGTACGATCCTACACCACAATACAAGTGTGTTTACAGGGATATCTGGAATATTTTAAAAACATCAGATGTTCATTATTTTATAGTTATGTATTAGATAAGCCTAAATACATATGATAAACTACTTTTTTGCTTTCAAATATGGAATAACATAAATAATATTTTTGGAATACCATTATATTGCGTTTTTTCTTGATATTAGTTTAATATTTTAAAAATTATATCTTTCATAATATTGATATACTACACATGCATATGAAATATATCAACGATGAATACTATCATTTACGTATTATTAATAGACCAAAAATACTAGAATTAATATCATTCGTGTATTAGATATATGTACATAAGGAATATTAAGAATACTATCATTTTTGTATTAGGAATGAAACATGAATATTAGGAATAATATCATTTATGTATTAAGAATACAACATGAATATTAATAATATTATCATTTATGAATTACGAATACAACATGGATATTAAAAATATTATCATTTATGTATTAGGAATACAACATGAATATTAAAATACTATCATTTATGTATATACAGTCTTCAGCCCATCCATTACGCTTGTTTCCGTCCAATGCATCTTCATAACGTCGAATAATAAATATATACACGATATGATACATGAAGCTAATGGAAATAACGCTCATTCCGGCATTTCCATTAGTCAACAGAGCAACTACTAAGAACTTATGAATATTTTTTTTAGTATTGCATTTATTCGTTGAAAGCATTCGTAATGTCTTAATGTGAGACATGGAGTTTTTATCATGTACGGTTCGTGGGGTTGTTTTTGAATGAAAAAGCAATTTATGTGATGCCGAGAATGTGGGTGTTCATAGCGTGACTTTCATTCACTTTTGAACGTTTTTGGAGAAAACAAATTTTTGATTTTTTATGTAATTATTCACGTAGGAATGAGCAAGTGTAAGTTCAATAATTAATCAAATAAATTTTCATATTTTGTTGCGGGTACAATTCAGTAATCACTTTGTCTGCTAACACAATGCTTTAAAATGCTTTAAAATATGCAACTAAAAGTAGATTGAATATTTAAAGTAAACTCCGTAGATTTTTATTATCATTACCAAACGTGCAATGTGAGTGTTAGAGTATTCATAATATTCAGAGTAGGTTGAATATTCGGAGCAAATTCCGTAGATTTTTTATTCCCATTGTTTGGACTCTGCAACTAGAAGTAAGTTGAATATTCGAAGTAAAATCCGTAGATTTTATTGACATGTTTGAATACTGCTATACATAATTAAAACGTCAACACTGAAAAACTTAATGCTTATTTATTTTTATTTTTGGCCAATGAGAAGTTTTTAAATATGATCTACTGCTTATAATTATGCAATAGTTTTTGATTTGGTAGATTTTTCCCTTACATTTTGTGAATATTGTCCTTTGAGAGCTCGTCTATTGCAAAGTGTCTAGGCCCGTGTGACTGCTTGCAGTTACAATAACGTTTAACGCTTTAAATTTAATAAAATTACGGCATTTAAATCAATTTATTTCATTAAATTGAAATACTTTAAACTAACCCTTTCATATCAGTGTATTAATACCGGGATTGTTAAGTAAAAGTTAAGCACTGGAATAATAGTCTTCAACTTTGATGGTGATGAAAGCTAAAGTTACATTTACCAATTTTCTTTGTTTATCTTTTTCTCAACATTCTATTTGATTCTTTCCTTCAATTACAGACAAGTGAGTTATTATTACACGTTGATTTGTGTAAAGTTAGGCCAAATAAAAATGAGGATGCAAGTAGTAATGTACAAATAAAGAGATATTACAAGTCAAAGATTGTAGAAATCGACCTACTGAAGGTAGATCTTATTAAGTGATAGTAAAAGTAGATGTTAAAGAGACATATGAAACAAGTAAGAGTTTAACGTATGAATAAAAGTGATACCAAAGGCGGTTGTTTGAATCGAGAAACACTGCAAATGGTAGTTCAAGTAAATTGATGATACAGAGAACTGTTTTAGTTAAATAGAGTACGATTAATAACCTAATGCATTATAAGATTTAATAAAATTAATAGTGCAAGTGATTGTTTAAGCTAAGTAACAGTAATAGTAGCAATATAAATATAGTATTAAAAAAACAATGATAAATATTCAGTTTTATATTGTGTTCTGGCTGATTTAAATACGTGCAGAGCGAGCTGGATATCTCATTAGAGGTCCGGAAATTCTCACGGGGATTGCAAGAAATGATTCATATGTTTAAGGCTCATAATTACCCGTCCTTAAAATACGGGCGTTCTAATTGAGCAGACATGTTATTGTCTTAAGTTGGTTGATGCCTAATGAGGAGCATTTTTATTTGAAGTATGAGCTGAGCGTGTCACTGGAAGCAGTAGTCGGCTACTTAGCGCACCGAGATTTCGAGTGGAGTAGAAACGAAAGATTTTTTGTACTTTGGGGAGGAATGAGGTAAAAAACACAAGAGGGGGGCTGTTAATCAGGGGTTAAATTCTGAAAATGATTTAGGAAATAGTAAGATGATACTGTTAAAAATGAATTTACCCAACATTAACGCAAGTAAAATGAATAATTTCTTCATTGAAGATTTTTATTGACTCAACATCATAATCGAACACATTGACCATAACTCATGGTCACCTTGATACCCATTACTCAACACATGGTTACCTTAATACTAATTACTCAATACAGAGTAACAATTGGCCTCACCAAGCCTACAATTAGTGATTCATTGTGTAGGAAACAATGCACAATTACATCGTAAATTTTGTGGGCTTACAATGGCAATGCTGTGTAATTTACTTCCTTATTATTTTCATAGTCGTGAGTTTGAGTTGAGTGAGTGACGTTAGGAGGTCACACACAGCTCACACTAGAGGAGCGCTAGAGGAGCTTGAGGTAGAGGCTCGTAGGGGCGCTAGAGGAGCTTGAGGTAGAGGCTCGTAGGGGCGCTAGAGGAGCTTGATGGCAATGGATGGTTCGCGTGGTCTCCTGAGTCGCAAGCAGGAAAAATCGAAGGTTGCATTTAGATTCGAAATCAGAAAACAGATTTCTTTTACCTTGCCTTCATTTGTAGCGATGCTGAAGGCTTTAGTAAGATTGTTACGGTCATGTAACGCTCACTCGCTCACTGATCAAATTCAAAGTTCGACGATGAGGAGAATAATGCGTGAATTCACTGAAATGACTCACAGAAATCAAAGCGCCCTCTGCTGGAAAATCAGACATTTGAATCTTTTTCTAACGTCATTTCCGCTTTGTATAGAACTTACAGCCTCTATTTAAGTCCAAGTAAAGAAAAGTTTTACTGGATATTTTGATGCTGCATGCAGGGTATAAATGCCTGAGTTTTCTCTGTGATCTTATGATGATTATCATGGATATGGCGAATAAAATCTTAGGCTCATCATCAAGTGTGAGCCTACGGCAGTGTGCAGCGGCACTTTGTCGTGTGTGGATGTGTAACGGGGCTCCGTGTCTGCTCTTACAGGTCCGCTCTCAGGTACAACGCTACTCTCTTTTAATCTTTACACAACATCTGGCAAAAAAACACAAAGGTATTCTGAATGAAAATTATATCTCGCTGTTAGTAGTTCAGGAAGCTTACAAATAACAACAGTAAATGTGAGAATTATTTATTAATGGTGAAGAACTTTTCCATGACAGAAAGCACTGTCATGAGTTAACATTAGCGGACTGTACTTAAATCGCTTGATTTTTCTAAAAAAATATCCAGCCGTTTTTTTTGCGAATGACTAGTGTGTTGTTCAGTAAAAGACCCTAAAAAATTAAGTTTATCCTTTTTAATTCCGTGTAAGGTAAGTGGTGGATTGACACAAATATTATTTGGTTATTGCATGTTAAATAACTTATGGCATTTTGTTAATTAAACATGCAAGTATATACACTTCACTACTTATTCCAGCGGGGGAATTGAAGTGTTATTCAGAGTGTGCTGGTGTGCTGGTGTGCTGGTGTGCTGGTGTGCTGGTGTACTGGTGTACTGGTGTGCTGGTGCGCTGGTGTGCTGGTGTGCTGGT